>JANAWD010000104.1:0-87042 GCA_027627245.1 Meripilus lineatus | reverse complement strand
AAAGCCCGGCAAAATGCGGGCCTGAGGATTTGTGCGGAAAACGGTGCTCCTGAACTTGTTCCCCTACCACCATCTTCCTCCATCCACGTTGCTCATCACTCGCAACAGTACTCTCGCCCACGATTTCGTTCCACTCCAACGTTCAACCCAATATCTTCTGTGCCAGCAGAGGATTCATGCTTCGACCTCCAATCACTATAGCACGGCATAAACTCTTGTTTCTCCCAAGTTCCCAATCCAGTACTGTGCGTACTTTTCTCTTACCCCGCTCTGAGAACCAGTCTAATGCCGTCGAAACAGCGTTAATCTCACAATATGGCTGCCGGTGTTGTCAATATCCGTCGTGATGTCGACGACAAGTTCTACCGTTACCGGTGCGTGGATTCTCGGCAGCGTGGCAATGCCGATTAGGTGCTGATATGTGGGGTTTCTTCAGCATGCCCCTCCTTCTGACCAAGATCGAGGGCAAAGGGAACGGTATCAAAACCGTTATTCCTAATATGTCAGACGTAGCCCGTGCTCTCAGCCGACCTCCCACGTATCCCACCAAGTTCTTCGGTTGCGAGCTCGGCGCTCAGACATCTTTCGATGAGAAGAATGACCGTTATATCGTCAACGGCGCTCACGATCCTACTAAGCTTCGTGAACTCTTGGACGGTTTCATCGAAAAGTTTGTCCTGTGCAAGTCATGCAAGAACCCCGAGACCGATCTCATCATTACCAAAACTGAAGAGATCATCCGTGATTGCAAGGCCTGCGGAGAGCGTACCGGCGTTGACATGAGGCATAAGTTGACCACGTTCATCATCAAAAATCCTCCGAAGAATCCCAAGAAGTCAAAGGGAAGCAAGAAGGCTGCCGGCGAGAGCTCCACTCCTCCGAACGGCCAGGCCGCAGAAAATGGAAACGGCGCTGCTGAAGCTGATGCAGGCGCGGAAAGCGATGACGAGCTGACCAAGCGTATCAGGGCAGAAGCTGCGGAGCTTAATGCTGAAGCCGCCATTGGCAAGGATGATTGGTCCGTCGACACCTCTGCCGAGGCTGTCAAGGCTCGCACCAAGGCCGTCGAGACTTCCATGGCCGGCCTTGCTTTGGGTGGTGGTGATGATGAAAGTGACGAGGACGCTGATAGCCCCTACGCACAGCTTGGACGTTGGTTGGAAGAAAATCGCGATGTTGGTGCTGTCGAGGTTTACAAAAAAGCGGAAGAGTTGAGTATCGCCAAGAAACATCGGACCGTCCAGGTTCTCGGTCAGGCGTTGTTCACCGAGAAAGTGGTTTCTGAGCTTCCGAAGTACATGCCGCTTCTCAAGAAGGTACGTCTATATCTCAGCTTCCTGGAGTCGACCTCACCTATGTCCACCAGATGGTCACTTCTGAGAAGCATCAAAAGGCTCTCCTTGGCGGACTTGAGCGCCTCGTCGGTGTCAGCTACCCTGCTTTGATCCCTGGCGTTCCCAAGATCCTCATGCTGTACTATCAAGCTGATGTTCTCGAAGAGGAGGTCATTCAGCAATGGGGTACCCATGTTAGCAAGAAATATGTCGACAGAGAAACGAGCAAGAAGGTTCGAAAGGCCAGTGAGCCTTTCCTCAAGGTATGTCAAATTGTTCCCCAATTTCGTCCGGTATACAGAGCGCTGATGGCGAATGATCTAGTGGTTGGAAGAGGCCGAGGATAGTGAGGAGGACGAGGAATAGATCTCATCTTGTTATGATGCTTTAGTTTGCTCTGTTGTGTTCGCATTGACTGTGAATTGATGATTCGTTTTGCGCCACCCCCTCAGACGTATCCGTATACGTTCGACATTCTCCATACAGCATGGTGAGATTTAGTCCGACTGAGGTATTGAGCTTTGTGGAGCTATAACGGTACAAGTATCGTGTTGGATCTGGCTATGCGGTTATCAGGTCAAACGAGTGTCGCTTCCAGGATGCGTTCCTGCCCTGTTGCACTTTCGCCAGCCCCTTTCCAGTCCTGCCACTGGGAGAAGTCAGAACGAACGAAAGAAAAGTGGAGTGAGCTCTTGTTACAAGATATGTGCTGCTCTGGCGTAATTGGTGAAGTACTAGTAAGGACAACATTGTAACCTAATACATGACCCGCATGACAACTAATGATTGTCCTTGACTTCTTCGCGTTGAGAAAGGGGACGAAGTTTTCGATAGAAACGGATTTGGACCGCTTCCAAGTTCAAGTTGATCCTGTATTTTGTTGCGAGTGATAGAATCGTCCAATGTTTCAATATCCACAGGTTGGGGGATTGGATCGTTGAACACTCCACGAAACAAAGATGGCAGGCGGTCGGTCATAAGCATTGTGCAGAATTCGCCAGAAATCCCTAAGCCGGATTTCATAGCAAACCATCTGATAAATTGGGATATGGATCGATAGGATATTTGGGGTGTTCATAATTGTGTTCTTTGTGTGAAAAATCTCTCGCATCGAACCCGCTTCTCATTCCCTCAGTCGCGCGATACGGATACGTTGGAGATACAGAAAGGTATGGTCAACACTTCTCGCCCTGACCATTAGATACTGATTGAAGAAATACACATAGCCTCGTATTTTAAGATATACATGGTCACCAATTGGCTTTCACTTCTCCGTGGCAGTGAAAAAGGGAACGAAATTTGTGATATCCCAGGTTTCGAACTCCTCCCATCTCTTTAGCTGCTCCTGAATTCTTTCACGGGTAAGCGATTTGTTCAACGTTTCGAAATCCATTGATGGCTTTTTGGTGCATTGACAGCATTGCGCGGTCGGTCCTCGAAAAACATCGCCACCTCGGATTTGGGTTCGATGCCCTCACTTGTGCGATAAGCACCATTCAGGACCTCCCAGAACTTTCGTAGCCAAGATCCGTAAGAAGCCATCTTGGATGTTGGAATATGTTGCGTAAAATGAGCCCGCTCTTTGATGATTGTCGACTTTATTCCATGGATCGTTTCTAATGAGCCCTCTTCCCATTTGTCCAGCAGCGCAAGACGCTTCGCTCGACCCAATTGGCCCCTTTTGATCTCTCCTTGAGTCGGTTCTTCAAAGCCACGCCCCGGATACGTGATAACCCAAAGGGCAACGAAAAACACACTTTCATAATCGTGGCGTAGGTAGTGCGTTATCGAATGGGTATTCACCGTGCTGAGAAGCTCATGGGCCATGAATGGCAAGGTACCGGTCCGATGCTTGGATGCGATTTCGAAAACAGGATCGCCGTTATCCTTGACCTTCGCAGCGAGATCGAAGTCATTGAGTATAAGGCGGATTGTCTTGTCATCAAGTCTCTCGTACATCAAGTTTCCGAGGCTGATGTCACGGTGCACGATTTGGGCCTTATAACGAAGATTATGGAGACCTGCAAAGTCGTCAGTTATCACTAGAAGAGGGAGTGTATCACAATCACTGAGCACTACTTACAATTGATCAATTGCATCATGATGTAATGCAGATTTTCAGCGCACAGAATGCCTTCGACGGGCTTGTACTTCGTGAAAACGATCAATCGCTGGCATCGGTCTTCATACTTTTCGCTGGTGTCCTCAGGCTCTTGGCTCGTGTCCCTGGGCTCTTTGCTTGCGTCCTCGGACTCTTTTTTCGCGTCCTCAGGCTCTTTGTTCGCTTCTTGGGTAGGAAATAATTTCCCCCACACTCCTTGAGAAAGACGCCACTCGCTCTTCTTGGTCGACCATATATGCACCTCTGGAAGATGGCCCACTCCGCTGCTCCTTGCGTCCTCAAGAAACTCGTTCTCGGGTATTCGACTGCTTGCCTGCATCGATATTTTCAACACCAAAGGTTTCTCGCTAATCTTGGGTTCCGTGATAATGTCATACACGATGGTCCGGCGGCCGACGAGAGTGTATTGGGTGAAGACCTCGTTTTGAAGCGTGACTTTGACTTGCTGTGGGGACCCGTCTTCTGCCTTGCGAGACATTACGAGAGTGTACCCGGAAAGTGACTTGGGAAGTGGGCTGATGGGAGATGTCGGATCGGAAGGTGGGGGAGTGGGAGGTGGCTTCAAATTTGGGATATCGCCGATGCCCCATGCGCCCATGTTCAGCTGTGCGAACGCGATGATCGTAGCAGCGAACTTGGGTAGGTCGTGCATCCAATACATCCACTCTGAGTGAATGATCCCTCCTGCATCATAATACCACAACTTCAGCCTATGTCCGTCGACGTAGAGCTGTAAACAATGCGTTCGAGTTCCTGAAGTACCCGACAAGAGTTCCAGCGCATAGCTCGCCATTTGTTCTGAATCAATCTGTCGTACACCTGGTACAGAGAAGCCAGCCCCCTGCGGACAGGCTTTGGGCCGCTTCGCAGCGCTGGATGTGGACGCCAATTCTTCCGGCGAGTCATCAGCCTTGCGCTTGAGGCTGCTCACTGAGGAGATCAGTGATTTGACTGGCTTGCTAATAGGAGNNGCGAGNTNANGTAATGTGTCTGAAGGGGCATCCTCCNNGACAATTGCTAAGAACCACATCTTCAGAAGTAAAATATATGGTAGAGGACGTCGTCACTTGCCTTTGGAAGCTCTCCAACTGGGCCGTCTTTATATCTTGCTTTCAACTCCTGATAAATCTCTTTCAGCGGGGCATTACTTCCCATCTTGAACTCCGCGCAAGCCCAAATCTCCTGCCAACAAATGTCTGCAGTGGGCTTGTTATTCCTCTGATTTCGGGGATGGTCGACATAGAAAGATTCATGAATGACCACCACGTCAGGCTTGCGTGACGCACTACCTTTCTCTCCCACAACAACAGGATCGTTCCGCACAAACTCGAGGAGATGAGGGAACTCAGGTAGGCCTGGAATGAGCGTAGGGGCCAACGAAATGATTTGATTGGCCATTGCAGACCATGGAGCATNGGGCCGGTCAGTCTCCTTTTGTTGCCAACGCAGTAGTCTCGTAAAGTAATCCATGATTGAGGTAGATTGATCTAGGAGTTTATCTAAAGTGAGATGTCTTGACCAGTTGGTGATTTTCTCCGGGGGAGCATTGAGGATGAACTCGAGGAACTGATCGGCCGGGACCATTTTGGCATAGTGTTGGAGATCATATCGGAGAATAGGGTAGATGTTATCACGGGTGTGAACCATTGACCATGGCGCCAGCACGGGGTGCGAATGGCGTTGAACTGGTTGCGCCGGGAATAGCGGGCCTGTTCTTCGGTGTCTTTGGCAACGCCGGATAACGAGACGAATTGACTCCTAGAGGAGGAGTCGCTTGTCTTGCGAGTGAAGGAGCGTCGCCTGAGTCGGGGTCTGAGATCTCCGCAGGGATGTGCTCAGAGTCGGGTTTAGCACCTGAAGGAGACATGGTAATGGTGGTTGGTAAGTGAGGGCAATGGCTTACGATGCACCACCTGAAGGCAATTTTATAGCACCCACCTGAGATTGAATTTGAATGGCCGATCCGTTGGAATTTGGTGAAGTACAACGAAAGTGTGCGGCCGGCCACCTTGATGGCGAGAGGAAAGTTGTGGCCCGGTTCACACGCCGGTGGAGAGCCACATCTCGACCATTTCAGCCACAGACGCGCCTTGATATTCCACGTGATCGCGATTGATTTACGTGCAACATCCACGCCAAATCCACGCTCATCAGACTCGGACAAGTATCGTGGTCTGAATTTGCGATCACACAAGTAGGGCCACGTAGATTACTTGAATCTCTGGTGAACTTGCAATGCTTACTTGTACATACACACAAAGGCGACTCGCATCCGAGTCTTATCAGCGGCACTCGATGCATTGCCAGTGTCTGATTCACTGGCAGTCCCACTGGCACTGCCAGGCAGGCTGAAATGTGGGAGTCGATGGCCGACTTGATATCGGCCTCAGCAGCCAGGTCTGAACTTAATTCAAATCCAAGCAGGTTGGACGCTAATTTGTCCTCAAAACGTGTTGATCGTGGCTTTTCACTTCTCTACGGTCGACACTCAGGCTGGCAGGGAATCAGGGATTGCACTGATCGCGTGTATACAACCCATACAATTGAAGTCTCAGGGCTCAAGCTGTCGACGCTACCTCCTCAACCTCTCATTGTTTTCAGAATCCCGAGACTCTGAGAGTGTCTTCCACAGGTGAGATCATAGACGTTGAAATGTAGGTGGAATTTGATACGTCCTGCCGCCAATGGAACTCGGTACATTTCTCCACTGGCATTGCGTCCACGCAAGACAAACGTACGTCGCCCTGGAGGCACATGATGACATGTCTAAATCGGATTGGTACTCTTGGCCTAAGTGCAAAGTTACGAGCGTTGCACATTAACTTATTTGAAAAAATATTTGACTGTAAGCACATTACATTGGAGCACGGAAACATATAGTTTGTCAGGAGACAATGGGTAACGCCTTTTACCTTTTCACCGGCCACTACACACCCACAACCGAAGTAAAGACTACCTCGTATTCTACCCGGACATCACCATCACGCACTGGTACATGACAACTACGCAGTGAAAAAGGGGACGAAACCCGTAGTAATACCTTTGGCGTGACGCTGCTCCCACACCCTAAGTCTTTCCTGTATCTTTTCGAGGGTGATAGAATCGCCTAACGTTTCGATATTCTGTTGTGGTACCGGTGGTTCGGGCGCATCGAAGAAACGTTCAATATCTATGTTAGTGTTTGAGTGAGCATTGTAAGCGGTGCTCAGAACTTGCCAGAACCCCGCGATCCATGGACCATAGTGACGCATGGCAGGAGTTGGTAAGTACTTTCTGAGATCGTCTTTCTTCTCTACAATCCCTCTTTTGGTATTAAAGATCGTTTTCAATGAACCCAGTTCCCATTCCTTCAACAGGTTCTTGCGCGCTTTCCTTGTCAGGCCCGTACCCGCATTGACGTCAGTTTTAGTCGGTTCGACAAAGTCGGCATCTGGTCGCACCATACACGAAAGCGCGACGAAAAAGACGCTCTCGTAATCGTGGCGTAAGTAGTGGGTTATGGGAACCATATTCATGTCCTGTAGGAGTTCGTGTGCCATGAATGGTAGGGTACCAGTCCGATGCTTGGATGCGTTTCCTGCGACGGGAAGGCCGTTGTCGTCGACAATTACGGCGAGATCAAAGTCATTGAGGATCAGCCAGATCGTCCCGTCATCAAGTTGCTTGTACATCAAGTTTCCGAGGCTGATATCCCGATGCACGATGTTGGCCTTGTAACGGAGGTCATGAAGGCCTGGTGATTCATCAGTCACCACTTGTAGGAGTATCGCAATCACACTACTTACACTGGATCAACCGCATCATGATATGATGCATATTCCTAGGATGTATAATTTCTTCGATGGGCTTGTACTTCGTGAAAACGATCAATCGCTGCGATTGATCCCTGTACTCTCTGTTCCCATCGTCAGAGGGAAATAGTGGCCCCCACACCCCACTCGAAAGATGCCATTCGCTCTCCTTGGTCGACCACATATGCACCTCTGGCAGATGATCCACCCCGCTATTTGTTGCGTGTTCAATGAACTCGTTTTCGGGTGTTTGATCGCTTTCTTGCATCGACATCTTCAATACGAGAGGTTTCTCGCTAATCTTGGGTTCGGTAGTTACGCCATACACGATGGTTCTGCGTCCGACGAGACAGTATTGGCTGTAGACCTCGTCTTGAAGCGTCACCTTGACGTCCTCTTCGACCCCGTCTTTTCTTTTGTGTGTCATTGTGAGAGTGTAACCGGAGAGTGATTTGGGAAGGGGGCTGGTGGGAGGTCTCGGACTGGAAGGAGGCTTCAAAGTAGGGATCCCGCCAACACCCCATCCGCTCATGCCCAGTTGAGCGAAGGCGACGATAATGGCGGCAAATTTGGGGAGGTAGTCAATCCAATACATCCACTCCGAACGAATGATCCCTCCTGCATCGTAATACCACAACCGTAGACGATCTCCGTCAACAAGGAGTTGCAAACAATGGGTTCGGGTGCCCGAAGTGCTTGACAAGAGCTCCAACGCATAGCTGGCCAGTTCCTCTGCATGCCTCCGTTCCAGACCCGTGGCGAACAAAATAGAGGATTGCGGATCAGAATTCAACCTCTTTGCCGTGGACGAGCATGGACTTGGTCCGACCGTTTTGGTTGCCTTGAGTTTACAGTTTTCGAAAACTTCTTTCAGAGAGTCCCTACGAAAATACTGGACCGTTATGCAAGCTAGTATATCCCCCCAGCTAATCCCATCGATCTGTGCTTCGTCGTTATGCACCCCGCCCGACATATGACTGTCGGGAATAATGGATTCCGGGACGACTAGCACGTCAGGGCTATGTACTGACCCATCCTCCCTTTGAATATCCATAACTTCGGAATCGTTCTGTACGAACAGTAGAGGGAATGTGGAGGCTGAGAGATCAGGAATGAGTGTTGGGGCCAACGTAATAATTGTATTGACGATCGTGGACCATGAGCTGCGGGGGCAGGGATCTCTTGATGCCCGGTCACAATAGTATTGTAGATACTTCATGATCGAGGTAGACCCGTGCAACAGCTTCTTGTAATTCAGACATCTCGACCAGTGGGCAATCTTCTCTGGAGGAACATCGAGGATGAAGTTGATCCACTGATCAACGGTGACTGTTTTGACATGATGTCGGAGATCATGACGAACAATAGGACCAATATCATCCATACTTATTGTTTGGCGTGTAGATGGGGCTGATTGGGCCCGGACAAAAGTCCCTTCAGGTTTGAGGTCTTCGGTAACTGCAGCCCGAGGTAGTACCCGAAAGAAAGAGTAGGCAGAAGTGGATTAACCTTTCTTCTTGAGGATAGAAAAGTGGTACATACTTCGTCGCAGGTCCGGTGTTAATGAGAATGGAGATCAAAGAAACCCGAGGTAATAGTGGTGAAGGTGCAAGGATCGGCTGGATTGGAATTCAAATGGATGTCACGGTATTGCCGAGCGGGCATAGGGCATGGTCTTGAACATCTCAGCCACAGACGCGTTCAGTTTGAGACTCCACATGATCATCGCGACTGCGTTCATCTCCACCATTCGTTTCACTCCTATCTACGCTCATACGAGTGTCATGCTGAAGTTCGCGGTCGCACAACTCGCGTAGACAAGTTTTATCTCTGCCGAATATATGACGCCTACTTAGCCATGTTGAGAAGTCGGATGGTGCTGACGATTGGTGGACTGCCCCCGGAAATTGACTCGGGTCCAGCAAGGCGTATTCCCCGGTACGTCGCACTAACTCCCAATACACTCTGGCCCACCATT
Organism: Meripilus lineatus; assembly: GCA_027627245.1. Lineage (NCBI taxonomy): Eukaryota > Fungi > Basidiomycota > Agaricomycetes > Polyporales > Meripilaceae > Meripilus > Meripilus lineatus. The sequence goes on along the minus strand of JANAWD010000104.1, from coordinate 77,817 downwards.
TCTGAGTACCATATATCTGGTTGTCAATAGGAAATTACGTCCAGTGAAGTGAAGTGCGGACATTGGAGAAAGACGACACTGGATAGTATTTTTTGAAGCTCAGGAACCTTCGTATTTTTTTTGTTGTCCTAGGGTTGTATTCCTAGAGATTCTGTTTTTACATTGCCGTCGCTCTCATCATCACCATAGTATCCGTTTCACGAACAAAGGCTTTGATACCAATATGTTATCCCATAGGATATCCTCACTCATACATGTCCGAGGAGTTCATGGTCGTCTCTAATAATGAGGACCTGAGGCGACAACTTGAATGAGTGGAAGAACGGGCCCACACAGTTTGACCTCCTGATCTCGAAAAAACATAGAGCGGAAAGTTATTGGAACATGGTGGGAGAATGTTATTGCTAAAGGTTGAGCTCTGGTAACGGAATGTGCGCAGTACTAGGCAAAACAAGGGTATCAATAACATCGCATTCCAAGGGATACATGATAACTAATCGACTTTCACTCCATTACAAAAAAAAAGGGATGAAGTCCTTGATATCGTTGGCGTGACGCTGCTCCCACACCCTCAGTATTTCCTGTATCTTTTCGAGGGTGATAGACTCGCCCAACGTTTCGATATTCTGTTGTGGTACCGGTGGTTCGGGCGCATCGAAGAAACGTTCAATATCTATGTTAGTGTTTGAGTGAGCATTGTAAGCGGTGCTCAGAACTTGCCAGAACCCCGCGATCCATGGACCATAGTGACGCATGGCAGGAGTTGGAATACATTTCCGGAACTTGGCTGGCTTCGTGATAATGTTACTTTTTCGGTGACAAATGTCCTCCACTGTACCCAATTCCCATTTCTTCAACAGGTCCTTGCGCGCTTTCCTTGTCAGGCCCGTACCCGCATTGACGTCAGTTTCAGTCGGTTCGACAAAGTCGGCATCCGGTCGCACCATACACGAAAGCGCGACGAAAAAGACGCTCTCGTAATCGTGGCGTAAGTAGTGGGTTATGGGAACCATATTCATGTCCTGTAGGAGTTCGTGTGCCATGAATGGCAGCGTACCAGTCTGATGTTTGAAGGTGTTTTCGACGACAGGAAGACCACTATCGTGAACCATTGCAGCGAGATCGAAGTCATTGAGGATAACCCAGATCGTCCCGTCACCGAGTCGTTCGTACATCAGGTTTCCGGGACTGATGTCACGATGCACGATGTTGGCCTTGTAACGAAGATCATGAAGGCCTGGCCGATTCATCAGTGACCACTTGAAGGAGTACCAAACCACACTACTTACAATCGAATAACTGCATCATGGCATTATGCATGTTTGCGGCACATAGAATCAAATCGAGGCGCTCGTACTTCGTGAAAACGATCAATCGTTGCGATTGATCCTTGTATTCTCTGTTCCCATCGTCAGAGGGAAATAGTTTCCCCCACACCCCTTTCGAAAGACGCCATTCGCTCTCCTTGGTCGACCACATATGCACCTCGGGCAGATGGTCCACCCCGCTATTTGTCGCGTGTTCAATGAACTCGTTTTCGGGTGTTTGATCGCCTTCTTGCATCGACATCTTCAACACCAGAGGTTTCTCGCTAATCTTGGGTTCGGTTGTGATGCCATACACGATGGTTCTGCGTCCGACGAGACAACACTGGCTGTAGACCTCATCTTGAATCGTCACCTTGACGTCCTCTTCGACCCCGTCTTTTCTTTTGTGGGTCATCATGAGAGTGTAACCGGAGAGTGATTTGGGAAGGGGATCGGCGGGAGGTCTCGGACTGGAAGGGGGCTTCAATGTAGGGATCCCGCCAACACCCCATCCGCTCATGCCCAGTTGAGCAAATGCGACGATGATGGCGGCAAATTTGGGGAGGTCGTCAATCCAATACATCCACTCCGAACGGATTATCCCTCCTACATCGTAATACCACAACCTTAGGCGATCTCCGTCAACGAGGAGTTGCAAACAATGGGTTCGAGTGCCCGAAGTGCTTGACAAGAGTTTCAACGCATAGCTGGCCAGTTCCTCTGCATTCCTCTTTTCCAGACCCGTGGCGAACAAAATAGAGGATTCCGGATCGGGATTCAACCTCTTTGCCGCGGACGAGCCTGGACTTGGTCCGGCCGTTTCGGTCGCCCTGAGTTTACAGTTTTCGAAAACTTCTTTCACAGAGCGATAATCAAACTCCTGAACTGTTATGCAAGCTAGAATATCCCCCCAGCCGATCTCATCGACCTGTACTTCGTCGTTAGGTATAACGACTAGCACGTCAGGACCATGTGCGGGCCCATCCTCCCCTTGTATTTCCAAATCGTCGGAATCGTTCTGTACGAACAGTAGGGGAAGTGGAATGAGTGTCGGGGCTAGCGTGATGATTCTATTGGCGATCATAGACCATGAGCTGCGGGGGCAGGGATCTCTTGATGCCCGGTCACAGTAGTATTGTAGATACTTCATGATCGAGGTAGACTCGTGCAACAGCTTCTTGTAATTCAGACATCTCGACCAGTGGGCAATCTTCTCTGGAGGAACATCGAGGACGAAGTTGATCCACTGGTCAACGGTAACTGTTTTGACATGATGTCGGAGATCATGACGAACAGTAGGCCCAATATCATCCATACTTATTGTTTGGCGTGTAGATGGGGTTGATTGGGCCGCGACAATAGTCCCTTCAGGTTTGGAGTCTTCGGTAACTGCAGCCTGAGGTAGTACCCGAAAGAAAGAGTGGACAGAAGTGGATCAACCTTTCTTCTTGAGGATGGAACAGCGGTACACACTTCGTCGCAGGTCCGGTGTTAATGAGAATGGAGATCAAAGAAACTCGTGGTAATAGTAGTGAAGGTGCAAGGATCGGAATTCGAATGGATGTTATGGTATTGTTGACTCGGAGCGCTCGGCCGCAAACGCGTCTTCCGTATTCGGGTCTTCTGCCACTCACAGGAGCTTCTTGACCAGGTTTGTTTTTTTGTGAGCACTCTACGTTAACCCACTGACCGGGCTTTTACTAGATTCAATTTTTGTATTGTACGATCTATCCACAAAATCCAACAAAGTCTCAGGGTTCAAGTTGTGGGCGCTGGTACCTCCTCAACCTCTCATTGTTTTCGGCAACCTGAGGTTCCAAGAGTGTCTTCCACAGGTGCCGGTGAGATCATAGACATTGAAATGTAGGTGGAATATGATAGGTTCTGTCGTGAATAGAACCCGGAGCTCTGACCACACACTGAGACAAGCGGACGTCGCCCCGGAGGCAGATGATATCGCGTTCTCAACCACACAGCCTACCCGTCTTGTAAAGACATCGACTTTCGATCTGACTATTTAATACTGACTTAAAGAATACATATAACCTCGTATTCTAATATATACATGGTCAACGATTAGCTTTCACTCAGGCTTCTCCGTAGCAGTGAAAAATGGAACGAAATCTTGGATATCCCAGGTCTCGGTCTCCTCCCATGCCCTAAGCCGCTCCTGGATGGCTTTACGTGTAAGCATTCTGTTCAACGTTTCGAAATTCACTGGCTCTTTTGGTGCGTTGCGCGCTCGGTGCTGGTGCTGGAAAAACTTTGCCGTCTCGGGTTTGAGTTCGACACCCCGAAGTTGTGCGATAAGCATCATTCAGGACCTCCCAGAAGTCAAATAGCCAAGATCCGTAAGAAGCCATCTTAGGTGTTGGAATATGTTCCCCGAAATGGGCCTGCTGCGAGATAATTCCTGACTTGACTCCAAAGATCTTGTCTAATGAGCCCTCTTCCCATTTGTTCAGCAGCGCAAGACGCTTCGCTCCGCCCAATTGGCCCTCCTTAATCTCCTCTTGAGTCGGCTCCTCAAACCCGCGCCCCGGATACGTTACAACCCAAAGGGCAACGAAAAACACACTTTCGTAATCGTGGCGTAGGTAGTGTGTTACCGAATGGGTATTCACCTCGCTGACAAGTTCGTGGGCCATGAACGGCAGGGTACCGGTCCGATGCTTGGATGCGTGTTTGAAGAGGGGATCGCCATTATCCTTAACCTTCGCAGCGAGATCGAAGTCATTGAGTATAAGGCGGATTGTCTTGTCATCGAGTCGCTCATACATCAAGTTTCCGAGACTGATGTCACGATGCACGATATTGGCCTTATAACGAAGATTATGGAGACCTGCCAAGTCGTCAGTTTCCACTAGCAGGAGTACCATAACCACTGCGCAATACTTACAATTGATCAATTGCATCATGATGTAATGCAAATTTTGAGCACACAGAATGCCTTCAACGGGTTTGTACTTCGTAAAAACGATCAATCGCTGGCATCGGTCTTCATACTGTTCGCTGACGTCCTCAGGCTCTTTGGTCGCATCCGCAGGCTCTTTGTTCGCTTCTTGGAGAGGAAATAATTTCCCCCACACCCCTTGAGAAAGATGCCACTCGCTCTCTTTGGTCGACCATAGATGCACCTCTGGGAGATGATCCATTCCGCTGCTCCTTGCATCCTGAAGAAACTCATTCTCGGGGACTCGGCTGCTTGCCTGCATCGACATCTTCAACACTAAAGGCTTCTCACTAATCTTGGGTTCCGTTTTGATGTCATACACAATGGTCCGGCGGCCAACAAGCCTGTTTTGAATGAAGACCTCGTTCTGAAGCGTGACTTTGACTTGCTGTGGGGACCCGTTTTTTGCCTCGCGAGACATTACGAGAGTGTAGCCTGAAAGTGATTTTGGGAGTGGACTGGTAGGAGATGTTGGGTTCGAAGGTGTGGAAATGGGAGGCGGCTTCAAGTTTGGGATGTCGCCGATGCCCCATGGGCCCATGTTCAACTGTGCGAACGCGATAATTATCGAAGCGAACTTGGGCAGGTCGTGCATCCAATACATCCACTCCGAGTGAATGATCCCTCCAGCGTCGTAATACCACAACTTCAGCCGATGACCATCGACGTAGAGCTGTAAAGAATGCGTTCGAGTTCCTGAAGTGCACGACAAGAGTTCCAGCGCATAGTTCGCCATTTTCTCTGAATCACTCTGTCTTACCCCTTCTGTTGATAACCCAGTCTCCTGTGAATCGGGTTTGGGCCGCTTCGCATCGCTGGGTCCTCCTGGCGAGTCATCGGCCTTGCGCTTGAGGCTGTTCGTTGAGGAGTTGCCAATGGGATGCGCGATTTCCGACAATGTGTCGGAAGAGGCATCCTCCACGACATGCTAGACAAGATCGTCAGACTAGAATGTTGGGTAGAAGGGATTGTCACTTGCCTTTGAAAACCCATGTCGTACGCCATCCTCGTACCTTTCTTCCAACGTCTGAAAAATCTCTTTCAGCGGGGCATCACTCTCCATCTTGAACTCCACACAAGCCCAAATATCCTGCCAACAAATGTCTGCAGTCGGCACCTCGTTCCTCTCATTTTGGGGATGACTGAGACGGAAAGACTCATGAAGTACCACTACGTCAGGCTGGCGTCATGCACTACCCTTCCCTCCCACATTGACAGGATCATTCCGCACGAACTCGAGGCGATGAGGGAAGGCAGGTAGGTCTGGAATGATTGTAGGTGCCAGCGAAATGATTGTATTGACCATTGTAGACCATGGGGCATAGCGATCGGTATCCATTGGTGCCTCGCAATAGTCTCTTAGGTTATCCATGATTGAGGTAGATTGATCCAGGAGTTTCTCCAATGTTAGATGACTTGACCAATCGCCGATTTTCTCTGGGGAGACATTGAGGATGAACTCGACGAACTGATCTACGGGGACCAGTTTAGCATAGTGCTGAAGATCGTATCGAAGGTTAGGGTCAATGTCATCAGAGGAGCAAGCCCTGTCACTCATGGCGCTCGTCCGGGGTACGTGCGGTGTTGAATTGGAACGACCGCTTCGTTGTATTTCGGCGAAGTACAATGAAAACTGTGAGACCGCCTTGATGGCAAGATGAGAGTTGTGCCACCGGCACTGTGGCACAGGGCATACTAATCTTGAACATCTCAGCCACAGACGCGTCTTGAGACTCCACGTGATCGCGATGGGTTCATCTCCACCATTCGTTTCACTCCCATCTACGCTCATACGAGTGTCATGCTGAAGTTCGCGGTCGCACAACTAGCGTAGAGTTGTGTTGTCTCTGCCAAATTTATGACACTTACTTAGCCATCTACGTCAAGTCTGAAACGAGAGGCTGGGCTTCATTCGGATTCAAAGAAATGGGCCCTCATTACCTTTGTGTTTTTGCCCCGGTTTCTCCTGACATGGTGCCCTGACAACGTCCCGACTGTGGCCTTACCCTTGCGGGTCCTTCACTTCTTTGTGGTCGACTGATTTAGGAATGACATTTAACGCGCGTATACAGCCAGGAAACACGTCAACTATGGACATCGCGTAACAACAATGGCCTCATGATATTGTTCCAATTCTGAGACCAAGAACACCATTCACCAGACTTCTCATCCATTTCAAGAGAACGGCGAAGGGCAGCCAGACGAGTCGAAGACGGAAACGATTTCAGAAGTGACTGCAAAGTAGCTCAGTACACCGCGAGGAAACTTCGGACTGATGTTATATACCTCCATTTGATCGGCGAGTTCGTCAGGCGTTTTGAAAACAAGGCCGTTCACGCCATCTTTGACCAGTTCTCCCAGACTAGAAAGTAACACGGTCAGTCCAACTAACACATGAGGATGTAGCAGGAATCGGAGCTACGTACCACGCAAAGTCGAGTGCACAAACGGGAAGGCCACAACCAAACATGTCAACGACTTTCATCGGTAGATCGAACGCAGATGAGCTTGAATGTAAGGATATACCCAAGTCGGCGGAACCTACAATGTCAGGTGCCCGACGACCAAGAAACAAAGTGAGGTTCTGGGTAAACTTTCCAAAGTCCTCCAACATACCGAGCAACAAGGGGTAATTCTCAGGTTCCAACCACATACTAATACATCTGACCCACTCCCACTCGGCTTGTAGTTTCCCGACTTGACGCATATACTTATCCCTGTCTGGTCCTTTCCCCGTAACAACCATGAGGACTTTTGGCAGTCTGCTTTCCGGATCGGCAGAGGCGTTCCATTTCCGAGCCTTTACTTCGTACATTTCCAAAGCTTGCAACAGAAGGCCGAAGTCCTCATCAGGTGTCCAAGACGTACTCGATACCAGCAAAGCGGGCCTGTCAGGACGCTTGCTTGGCATAGGCGAGGAAGACGACTCGTAGGGGGTATATTCTCCTTCGAGCGTGAGCGGGTGTGAAACCGAAGGAGAGCGGGCAGAATCCACCTCCGTGAAGGGTGTGGAATAGGGTGAATTTGAGCGCGGAAGAAATGTTTTGAGAGCAGGGACATCAAATGAAGCTTTGATATCCACGAATAACTTATCGAATATACCGTTTGAGAATCGAAAGGGAGTAGATAGAGAGCACACACACCTCATGCATCTCCGACGGAGATGCCTTGTGAAAGTGCGACGGGGGTCTGTCGTGCAAGACCACTTTGGATCCCCTGAAGACATCGAGAATCATGATGAGCATTTCCCAGTACATTATCCCGAATGTAAACGGCATTTACTTGAGGTTCCACTCCTTCGAAAGATAAGTCTTCATCGCATTTGTTACGAACAGATGCGCGTAGGCCTTTTGCCCGAAATATGATTCAAACCTGTAGAAAATAATGAACCAAGCATCAGGAAAATGTCGGAGGAGAGGCGAGACGGACCACATGGGCGCAATAGAACTCACCATTTGGCAACCTTGACCAATACATGATCGTGACCGAGTTTCAGAGCGAGAATGCTGTATCCAAGGTTATGCCAGTCGATGATGACCTTGTTTCCTTGCCATAGGGAGACGGCCCACACAAGCGCAAGGGTGGGAATACTAGGAGGATTCTTCACTTCCCAGTTTCGTTTGTCAGTGAATCAGACATCATCCTCCGTTGCATCAGGCCGCACACCTGTACGATTATGAATTCGGGAGGTTGGGGTATTCGAAATAGTAGGGCATTCAAGATTGAGAATACTTGGTGGAGGACTTTCTTGGGAGCGGAAAAGACGAATGGGAGATTAGGGAATAGATTGGTAGAGGTCGGTAGATATAGAAAATGAACATGTGGTATTGAAAGCAACGAGGGAACTGGTTTTGAACCTGCGAGCTGAAAGTCAGGAAAGATGGCCCAATGGACAACAAAGAGCGAGCTTACCTTCGTTCCCAATGATGTAGGTCTCAAAATTGTTCTCTGCTAAACTCTCTGCGTGGTACATCATCCTTGGGCTCCTCCCAATATCCCCCAATACCAATACAGCTGCTGAACGAAGCCGAATATGTCTCTTGCTGAACAAGAGCAATCGGGTGAACCTGAAAACGAGATAACCAAGTAAGGCGACACTTAGAAACTGGACGGCGTCCATCTGTAGCAAGTGTCCTGCTGATGCCATTCTACCCAATATTGTTGCTTGTGTCAATGACGCGCGAATAAGGCATGAAGAGAACTCAATGAGTGGGAGTCGTCCTCGACTGCTCGTGGTTCCACGTATGCCGATGGTACAAGCTGGGAATTTGGAAATGGATCTGAGATCAAGGACTAATTGATCGTATTAGTCATCACTCCCCGCTAAGCAGCTCATTTTGGTGTCCACCAGTCAGCAGGCTCCGAAATCTCACTCTCTCCCAGCCGAAATCCTCATCTCTTCTCAGCTTTGTCACCAAACGACTCACTTTCCTCTTGGTCTCATCACTCATCGACCATCATGGCCACTTCATTCACAAACACATCTCTCCGGATAGCAACTCGTGCGACAGTCAAACGTACCGCAATAAACCCCTCGACGAGTTTCATTTCCCGACCAAGACCTTCTCGAGCACTTTCTTCGAAGAGTTTTCCTACAAGGAGAGCGAGCTTACACCATGGTGCAACACTCGCAACTTCATCCTCTCGTATGACGCAACCCCAACCTCGTCCTCTTCGTGAACGACCCGTACAAGGTAAGCATTCTCTGCTACTCGAAGGGCTGAACCAATATTGAATCGTCCATCCAGCTCGGTCGATGTTCATTCAAACAGAATCGACTCCAAACGAGGACTCCCTAAAGTTTATCCCAGGGGTACCAGTGATGGAAGAGGGAGGTTCCGCTGAGTTCCTCGACACCCGTTCATCATTAGCCTCCCCACTTGCTCTCCGCCTAATCGGCATAGAAGGCGTCAAAGCCATTTTCTACGGTCCTGATTTCATCACCATCTCGAAAGACTCCTCGACCGCTTGGTCAGTTCTCAAGCCTGAGATATACTCCATTTTGATGGAGTTTTTCTCGTCGGGACAACCTTTGTTCAAGTCGGAAGAGGATAGAGATAGTGTGGGACCCCAGGATACGAGGATATTGGATACCGATTCGGAGGTGGTGGCTATGATCAAGGAGTTGTTGGATACGAGGGTCAGGCCCGCCATCATGGAAGATGGTGGAGATATTGAGTATCGAGGGTTCAACGAAGACGATGGGGTCGTGCAGGTGAAACTCAAGGGCAGTTGTCGTGGTTGCTCATCAAGCACGGTCACCCTCAAGAGCGGAATCGAGCGAATGTTAATGCACTACATCCCAGAAGTGAAAGGCGTCGAACAGGTATGTCATACTCCGAATAAGCGAGCGCCGTACTTTAATATTGATTTTCGGTGCTTTTAACAGATTCTGGACCAAGAGGAGGCGATCGCGTTGGACGAGTTTAACAAGTTAGAACAACGATTATCCAAAACTGAATCAGGCAAGCAAGACTCTGTGTGAGTCTCCCAACCGTACTTTTTCACATACCCCAGCTCCGGAATACGTTTACTCACATCGTTGAACCTGATATCCCACATGAAGCATGGCACAGTACATGTCGGTATAATGACTCATTCAAGAAACATAGACTATGTATTATATATATACAATTAATCATCTCACCTTACTCGCCGCGTGTGAGGAGCATAAGGTGTGCAATGAGCAAAGTACTCACCACCTTGGGTTTGTATGTCCGTTCCCCACCAGTTGTGCTCAATGGATGTGACCGCCAGGCACCGGCGAATTTCGGATACGACCATGTCCGGCGAGAGACGCACGATCGTCATCACTTGAGAAATCTCAAAGATTAGATAAATACATCTCCTCACTTTACTTCGAAAGCTTAAACTGGTCCCGCTCATTCCAGCTTCGATTCCCCTCACAAACTTTGTCCAAATCTCCGTTCGACTCTCCCTGCACAACGATGACCTCCGAAGTCCAAGCAGATGCTAGCTCAACAACAGCAGCGCGAACCATAACCCTCGCATCCCGATCGTCCCAACTCGCTCAAATACAAACCAATCTCGTCGTCTCCGCCTTGTCCAAGGCATCGCCGGAGACCAAATTTCAAACGTCATTCATGTCCACCGCGGGTGACAAGAATCAATCTCAGGCCTTGTACCTGATCGGCGGGAAATCGCTATGGACGAAGGAATTGGAGCATTCGCTGTTAGATGGGGATGTGGACATGTTGGTGCATTCATTCAAGGACGTGCCGACAGTTTTACCAGAAGGATGTGAGATCGCTGGTGTGATGGAGAGGGAGGATCCAGTGGATTCTCTCGTGGTAAGTCAGGCTGTTATAGACGATACAAGTAAGGGATGGAAGTCCTTGGACGAGTTTGCGGACGGATCGGTAATTGGAACGAGTAGCGTGCGGAGAGTTGCGCAGCTCAAAAGGCAATACCCCAAACTCAAGTTCCTGGACGTTGTAAGTTCCTTTCTTATACTTCAAAACCATCGTTCTGATCTTTGAATTGTAATAGCGAGGAAATCTGTGCGTGTATCCTCGAGGATCTCTGTGTTCCACTTCATTCATGCCCCATTGACAGAAATACTCGATTTGCAAAGCTTGACTCCCCCACATCCCCATACACAGCTCTCATCCTCGCAAAAGCAGGTCTTGTCCGCTTGGGATTCGGCAATCGGATCACCGCAGACCTTAATCCACCAACTCTCTATCATGCCGTCTCTCAAGGTGCTTTAGCTATCGAAATTCGCTCAAATGACGAGAAGGCAAGAGAATTATGCCGTGTCGCCACACACGAGCCCACAGAATGGAGGTGTTTCGCGGAGAGAGGTATGCTGAGGGTGTTGGAAGGAGGATGTAGTGTTCCCGTCGGCGTTTCGAGCGAGATTGTCGAGTCTTCTGAGGGCGGCTCGACCAAAAAGACCCTGAAGATTACGGGCACCGTGACTTCCCTCGATGGGTCCCAGCATGTTGAACATACAGAGATCACATCAGTCTCGTCACGACAGGAAGCAGAAGATGTCGGGAAAAAGTTGGCAAAAGCGTTGATTGCAAAAGGTGCTGGTGTCATTCTGGAGGAAATTGGCAAGGATAGGGAGAGACGGATTGCAGAAAGTCAGGAGGAAGAGAAGGCGAAGGCATCAGAGAGTGCCCCAGCTCCGTAGGATGTATTCAACTCATACGCCGATACAAATTTGAGGAAAGGAGAATGTATTAATGCTTGATCACCAAGACTGTAGATTGTACATCGTTCGGTAAATAGACAGATACACCATAAAACGATCCATGAACAGGGACGAGAAAATGTACCTCACACCATCCAAGTTGGCTGGCTCGATTGGACCAGACGAACTACACCCGGAAGAACTGCAAGAGATAGATCTGCATCCCCGCGAGCGCCTGCAATTCCCCTTTGAAAGATTCTACGGGAGACAAGTGACTCTATAAGCGGGGATGGTCATGACATTGTAATGAGTTCAAATTTCTCCGTTGAGCGAGTTGATAAATTGTCGTGTTTGGTTGTGTTTGGTACTTCGCACGCCACGAAGGAGGAGGCGGATTTGATGGCGATCGAGTTTTTTCACAAGCGCTCATATCAACGGGACTTTGATTAGAGAATTCAGGTCCTTCGCACACCGTCGAGATCGAAGGGATATCTTTACGAAGTGAGTGCACAACAAGTCATTCTATGTATCGGGATTATTGACCTATCGCAATTAGAGATGACTATAGAACTTCTGTCTACATCCGCTCAGCCCTCCGAGGCTCTCGTCGCACCCAAGAAATCGAAAAAATCGAAATCACAGAAAACTGGGGAGACAAATGAGCCAAACGGTGACAAGGTGGTTGATACAGTGAAAGCACCAGGCGGTCTGTATGTCGCATCTCTCTTTACTCCTCAAATTCTCATGCATTGATCTGGTTTTGCCGGTGGGACGGGAATGTAGATGATACCACTCAAGACGACCTCCGAAAGAAGGAGAAAAAAGAGAAGAAGAAGAAACGGAAACATCGTGATGGGGAATTGGCTACAGAGTCTGGTGAGGGTACAGGAACGAGTACTCCAATCGAGCCCGAACAACCAGTCCGTGAGTTTGTTTTCTTCACACATGTTGGCGGTGTAATAATTGTTTTTCTTTTCACCCTCAATGCCAAAAAGAGGGTGAATCTTCAAAGCCTCGAAAGGATAAAAAGAAGAAGAGGAAGGTAGATCCCATGGTAGTTGACGCTCAGGTATCACCACCTACAGAGGAACCGATGGAAGTTGACGATTCAGGTACGTCCTCCTGTCTTGTAGAGGTACCCTGGTTGTACTTATATCTGTCACGCTCTAGAGGAACAGTCTCCTTCGGAAAAGAAGAAGGACAAGAAAGAGAAGCGTAAACACCGAGACGTAGCTGAGGATCCTATTGCCGAAGGATCTCGAAAAAAAGCCAAGAGGAGCAAGCAGGAAGACTCTCCTGCTGATGGGCCTTCCGAGGCACAAATCCCCGATCCCAAGAGCGAGAAGAAGAGCAAGAAGGCCAAAAAGGACAAGTCGAAGAAAGAGAAAAATCAGCCAGAGTCTCAAGAGTCTACCTCTGCCTCTCCATCATCCTCGTCCCCTGCTTCGTCCTTACCCATAACTCCGCCATCCGAGGATGACATCACTACTTATCTGTCCAAGAATTCAATAACGATTCACTCGCCCCCATCACACAAGTCAAATTTCGTGCCCGTTCTCAATTTCTCCCAGCTTCAAATCCCAACCGAACTCCGAGGAGCATTCAAGGGGTTCAAGGAGCCTACACCTATCCAGGCTTGTTCGTGGCCTCCTGCCCTCGAAGGAAAGGACGTGATCGGAATCGCAGAGACGGGAAGGTGAGTTATCCCGTATGTTAATCATCTTGCACCACTGTCCCTTACATTGGGTCAATAGTGGGAAGACGCTGGCATTTGGAATCCCCGCGCTCGCTCGCCTTCTTACCTCCAAGAGCGAAGACACTCAACCAAAAGTGCTGGTAGTAGCACCAACTCGCGAGCTTGCGATCCAAACACACGATACCCTCTTAGCCTTGGGCGAACCATTCGGAATCAAAAGTGTAGCCCTGTTCGGTGGAGTGGACAAGTCTTCTCAAATTCAAGCCCTCAAAAAGTCCAAGTCGAATAAGAGTCGAGAAGGAGCAGTAAAGGTGCTCGTTGGAACACCTGGTCGAATCTTGGATCTCGTCAACGATGGATCGTGCGATCTGAGTGGGGTGGATTATCTTGTTTTGGACGAAGCGGATAGAATGTTGGACAAAGGGTTCGAGAACGATATCCGGGCCATCATCGGGCATACAAGAACCAATACAGGAGGAGGAAGACAGACGTTGATGTTTAGCGCAACGTGGCCAGAGGCCGTCCGGAGGCTTGCGAGTTCGTTCCTCAGGGATCCTGTCAGAGTCGTGGTTGGAACTGATGATTTGAGTGCGAATCGGAGAGTGGAACAAGTTGTCGAAGTATTCGATGATGCTCGCTCGAAAGAGTAAGCCTTCACCTGACTTCGATTATGATTGAATTGCTGATTCGTTCTACTTAGTTCTCGACTTCTCGGGCACCTTCAGAAGTATCTCCCAAAACGTTCAAAACCATCAGATCCACCGACGCTCGTCCTCGTCTTCGCACTATACAAGAAAGAAGCCGCACGAGTGGAATCCATGTTGAAATCCAAGGGATATAGCGTGGGCGGACTGCATGGGGATCTGTCCCAGAATGCTCGCATGGATGCTTTGCAAAACTTCAAGAGCGGGCAAACAAGGATATTAGTTGCTACAGACGTCGCAGCCCGAGGGCTTGATATCCCAAACGTCGAGCTTGTGATCAACTACACTTTCCCGCTTACCGTTGAGGATTACGTCCACCGGATTGGTAGGACAGGTGCGTCCCGTTTCTACTCCTCGTGTACCATGATCTGATATCTTGCCTTGAAAATTTCTACTTAGGACGAGGCGGGAAACACGGCAAATCCATTACATTCTTTACTGGGGACAGTCATGAGCGTAGTCTTGCTGGGGAACTCGCGCGAGTGCTACGGGAGAGTGGGTTTGAGGATCAAGTGGAGGGGTTGAAGAAGTTCCCGATGACGATCAAGAAGAAGACGCATGGTGCTTACGGTGCATTCTATCGAGATGATATCCCGACACCGACTGGACCAACGAAGATTACCTTCGATTAGATGGCGGCATCGTATGTCGGCTATAGAAAGGGATGTAGCGATGTTGTCCTTACTAGATACATGAATAGAGTTGTGGTTATTGGCCCTCAGAAGCGGCCGCGCTCAACATTCAATTTAGCTTGATACCCCTTCCAGAAGCGCTTGTACTGTGCCCTCCATAGCAAAAGTCGACTGTGATCACCGAATGGTATATCAGGTATTTTTTGCACTGTACTTTGAAGGTACTGCAGGCTATTTTATTGTGGTAACGTATGAATTTGAGGGAAAGCCGGCGCCTCTTCGACAAACAGGCGTAAACTCACCAATGCTCGGCACCATCAAGCGCCCACAACTTCAGTTCACCACTACACACGACGCACGCACACAATGCGTCCTATTATTTCCTACGACGATATTACGACGCCGATTTCTCCAGAGCAAGGAAGCTCAGCTCAGATAGGTCATCACCTTCCACCCTCCCATCAACGCCCTACTAAACGAAGGAGGTCTAATCAAAAGGTCACGGCGCATAAACGACAAATCAAACATTGGGATGACCCGAGTCGTTCCACCTCCATTGACAATCATGATGTTGTCTCGGAAGGTGTGGCTGTATCCCAAGTCTCAGGAAATGAGGCTATGCAAGTTGGAGGGCACACGTCCCGGGCAGAAGAAAAGCAACAGGAGAGGGAAGAAGAGACGATGAGTAGAGAGTTAACTCACGAGGAGATTTGGGATGACTCTGCTCTCATCGACGCTTGGAATTCTGCAACTGCTGAATACGAGGTTAGCATTGACCCTTCTCTCGAATCTTGTTGGTAAATCTCATTCGTGTCACAGGAGTTCCACGGCAAGAGGAAGAAATGGAAGGAAGAACCTATTAAAAAGTCTCCCTTGTGAGTGGTCAACGAAACCTCTGATGTGACTGCCACATCGTCAGACTCATGCACCGCTATTTCGACAGATGGTACAATGTACCTCCTACGTCGAAGCCAAAGCCCCATTCCACTGCACAGAATGGCACCGAAAATGGCCACCATGGAATCTCTGAAGAAGATTCCGAGCCCCTCAATTTTGACACTTTTGTTCCGTCACATGATCCTTCCTTGGCACAGACTGCGCTCGCCGCAGGTGTGCCAAGGGTTGATGATTTCGTGTACAACCTCCCAGATCCATCAGGGCCCATGGTCAGCCAAGACGAGGCTTTCCAGCGGGCATTATCTTCGATGTATTGGGGAGGATATTGGACTGCAGTCTATCATGTCAGTTTTCCAACGAAGCCCCAGATTGCCAGACTTCTGACACTACCCTCTTAATATAGTGCCAGCGACAAATGGCTTCGACCTCTCAAATCACCAAAGCCGAAGGAGAAGAGGGTGTCGATTCAAGTGTACCGGAGGGGGAGCAAGGTGATGATGCTGACTCGGAAGACCTGATCCCGACGCAGAGGTAGCGCGTTTTGCTCGTCCCGGAACCCACAATCTTGTAATCGTGACTTGAATCCGTTGACCCTGTGATTGTCTCCGCTTCTGTGCTCAGTTCATCCTAGGGAATCGGAATCCAATTTGATGGTATCGCTGTACCCTTGACCCTGATCCGATTATTCGAATCCTATTCTTGCATACGATTTCGCGAAAATATTTCTGTTCTCCTCGTTCTATGCTCGGAGGTCGTGCGACGGGATATCTCAACGGAAGAAGCGACAGAAGTGTCGCTCCTTCTGCTGTGATAAAGGGCGAGATATAGTCGACTCATTCCCAAGTCCAGGCCCTTGTTGGGGTGACGACTTCTAAATCACCTCAAAGTGTGCCATCCGTGCGAAGATACAAACAATGACTATGACCGAATAGGTATGGAGTCGCCTATATAAACATGGCGACCCAAACCCTCCTTCCCAGACATTCCATCTCTTTCGCACACATGAACATGCATGATCAACCCTCCGTTCTCCGCCCAGAGGACGCCCTCGGGAGTACCGTTGGTGCTCTCGAGAGCCTGCTCAGTGCGCAATCTTGCAACGTAGGCGAGCTTCTCGTCAAATTGACCACAGGTATTGAGCGTTTTGCTGTTGTATTTTCGGGTACGATCACTGCCTCCTTACCTCTCCAAGATGTTGATTGATCTCGCCACAGTGCTAAGTGAGCAAAGTGCTTCACTCCTCCGAGAGTACATCCTTCAGCAATTCCCGACCAATGCTGAAGGGTTCAGCGCCTCCTTATCGTCGTCGCTCATCATGGCGCTTTCGACTTATTTTTGGAGGTTGTCATACCCCGCACATGGTCTGGAGGAAGACCATAACATCGTTGAACGAGCCCCGTTAGCTCTCACTGGATTGCTTTCCTGTTATTTGGACCCACAGCTTGGGCGCTCGCACCGTGACAACTCTGCCTCGTTCCACCAGGGGAAAGGCCGAAGGTCGTTTCTTGACCCAGCGCTTCTCCGTTCGTTGGGATGTGGGGTCCCTACCTCTAAACTTGACGCGCAAGAAGCAGCAACGAAGATATTGCTAGGACAAAAGTACATCCTCGAGGTATGAGCCGATTTTTTCCTCCCTTGACATACCAACTCAACAGTCCACAGAGATATCTCCATGTTCTCCGAGACAAAACCTTACGCAAACTCTTTCAGGATACATACCATGAGAATCAACGTGCTCTAGATAGTTCGACGCTCCGAGATAAGGAGGTTGTAGCCGAAGTTTCACCAACTCCTACATGCGGAGCAGATGAAGCTGCGCCTACGAGTTCTTCGATTGAAGAACTCAGAGCGGACCTTCACAATGAGAGTCATCGCGCATTTGGAGTGTGGAGGATCTTTTTGTCAAGTAAAGCAGACCGGGATCTCCGGTCTTTCGCCCGAAAGAGCTTTCCTACCCTCAAAGTTATCATGAAAAGGATCAGGTCAGTCCATCGCGAGTACTACATCTTTTGTTAGTATTCATGACATTTTCTTTGGATTCTAGGGAACTATCTAACGGACAGTTTCGCGCTGACAATATGAAGAAATTGGTAGGCGTCGACAACGGGATTCCGGTCTACGAAGCAAGACTGCCAGGAGATCTACGACTCGTGGTATGTCCGGACCCCATTCGACAGCATTTCAGTTCTGATTTCGATGCCCACCAGTACTGTATACATTGTACAAGAGATACGGACACTGATGTACGTCTTTAATCTATTCTTGAGCGTACCTACGTCGCTGGTCGGTCATCTGAACGGATTGCTCAGAGAGAAAATCAAGGTCTGTCTCAAGTGAAGTTCCGTTCTCCTGGACATAATGACTTATAACCACTCTTCAGTCATTCGCATTTTGGGTCTGTACTCACATTCCCAGATCAACAAACACTTTTGGGATGTCGTTTCGAGGGAGCTATGTCGTCCTGGAGGACAATATCGGAAACGGTAGGTTCACTCAGTTTGCCCATGATTTCGATTTGATTAAGGAGCCTTCCAGATGTCTTCCCCGAACGAACCTGGGTAAACACAACGACGGAATCACCCTCCCTCAAACATTCCCTCCAGAACCATCTGTTGCGAAGGATACCACTCCGCAACCTGCCTTTGTGCTCACCGCCCCTCAGGACAAGGATACTGCACAAATCGCTGAGGTTAGTTGCATACAAGACGTGTTCTGTAACATCATAACACTTATGGTTTCTGTAGTTAGACGACGTGTGAGTACCCAGGATGCATGCTTTCTGTCGCAAGTCTCAAAGTAGTCATAGGATGTCCAAGTTTTTCGAATTGTCAAAGGTACTGTCGTACTTGCTCATATCCGTTTGACGTAGCTCAGATCTATCATAGGCTATTCTGAAAAGTTCGTCCACAATCAGTTATTCGGGTTCTCGCTCACACTTCGCTTTGACTTCATCAGGTATCTTGATCGACGAAGGCGGTTCATACTCATTCGACCTTGAGTATGCACTAACCTGAACTTCTGTCTACCCTTCTAACGGTTCGGTAGGTCTCGACAACAGGACATCATGAGCCACCATGGTTCATGTTATGTTCTTGGAGGAGCAGGAACTGGGTTAGTACTGCGAGCATCCTTTTGACCGAGGTCGTTCTAAGATTTCACCCAGCAAAACGATTACGATGATGTTCAAGATGTGCGGCATTCAACGCGACTGGGAAGCTCGAAATGCCTCCACCGACAAAGGGCCACCCCCTCCTCGTCCCCGGCAAATGTTTGTTACGAAATCTCAATCCCTAGTCGAGAAAGTTCAAGAGGACTTCATGAAACTATCGGAATCGCTTGAAATGGGAGGCCTCAAGTCTGCCGACGTTCGAACACGGGAGGAGCCTGATAACGAAGATGAGCTGTTCGACCTCGATGAAGAGGTTTTTTGGTCGAACGACCTGCCTACCGAGTTCAGTGCGCTGGAAGATAAGCATTTCCCGTTGTTCATTACCTATGACCATGTGGGTCTTCTTTTCTTTCGTGTCGATCGATTGACCCACATGACCCAAATAGCTTTGCCAATTATTGGAGGCGAACTTTGTTCGAGATAAATCATTCGGATTTACGGGACGTCTTGGTACAAGGGGTGATATTGTCAAGGAGACCTCTCGTCACCCAGCGAGGCAGAAGAAACAACCCAAGAACACGTTCGTCTCGTACGACGTCTTTTTATCTTCCTATTGGCCGCATTTTCGAGATGTGAGGATGCCACTTGGTAATTGCTACTTCAGACGTTTCACTCTATGGCGTAGCTCTGATATTGTTCTTTTTCGTCCGCCTTGACAGATCCCTCGTATGTTTTCTCCGAGTTTATGGGCGTGATCAAGGGTTCGGAAGAGGCCCTGAAGTCTCCCAAAGGCATTCTTCCGAGGGATACCTACTTGTCTCTGTTCGGGAAAATGGAGATCATTTACGATCTCTTTGAGAGGTACCAGAAAATGAAGAGCTTGGAGGAGGATTTTGATGATGCGGATAGGTAAGGGCGCGTTCATTTGGTAGAGATATTGAGCCTCATTGTGTCTGATCCAGAACCTGTGCGATTCTGAACGCCTTGAGGAAAGGGACCCCAGGGAAACGTGTTGACTTCATGTATGGTTGTATCACCCCATGCCGAGCTCGACTGATATCAATTACGCTTTCAGCTACATCGACGAGGCTCAGGATAACCTCCTCATTGATGCCCCAGGTAAGCATCCACATCGCGAAATGGACGTGTTCCTGACATGAGATGCCCTTCTAGTGATCCGAGCCCTCAGTAACAACTCGAAGGGTTTCTTCTGGGCAGGCGACACGACTCAGACTATATCTGCTGGTAGTTCTTTCAAGTTCGCCGATCTGAAGAGTTTCCTATACAGGATAGAGGTACGCTACAATCTTAGATCGGTTTCCGTAATTGTGTTCACCCCACTGCAGACCGGTTCGCAAGATATATCTTTCGAACGTGAAGAGCCTTGTACTTTCCAATTGGATTTGAATCACAGATCCCACCGGGGTATTGTGGATTGCGCGTTCACTTTGGTTGAAATCATTGCAAAGTATTGGCCGTCTATGATTGATTCCATCGATAAAGAGAGAGGGAAAAGGAGTGGACCAAGACCATTATTCTTCCGTGACGACGACGACATGTTTGGACATTTCTTCCGTGCAGAGTCGTAAGTTCATGTGTTCTCTTGCCTTGATTGGCACTTACCTGGCGTTCTTCAGTGCAAGGCAGTGTGAGTAGAGGTGGAACGTAACTTCTGATGTTCAAAAAGTGATTACGGGGCTCGTTTCAGGCACGATCGTCCGAAATGAGTCGGCGAGGGACCGTTTGAAGGATGAGAAAGGCGCTGTGGGGACTATCCTGTAAGTTCATGACCGTCTCTCATTCCTTACGTCGCATATCAACAAGGCGCGCACTCGGAAGCACTATCTATGAAAGCAAAGGCTTGGAATACGACGATGTGAGATTACCACCATACACGTTGACGCTGTATTGACCGAATCAATTCATTTCTTTCTCAGATTCTCATCTATAACTTCTTCGAGGACTCTCAAGCAAATGCTTCACAATGGAGAGTCGTGCTTAACTTTCTCGGAACTGGCGCCCCTTGCCCCGAGATGGACGACCGACGACACAACGTTATGTGTCGCGAGGTGTGTTACTCCCGCGTTTCCCCTTGTGTCTTTCTCAACGCACGACAGCTCAAATCGCTATACGTCGCTGTGACTCGAGCTCGACAAAATCTGTGGATATACGACAGCTCGGTCAATTCTGAGCCGATGCATGTACGTATTCTCGTTCCTGTCTTCCTCGGACCAAGCCTGACAGAAGAGTAGCTCATTTGGAAGACGAGAAATCAAATTGAATGTTATATTCCGGGATCACCGCTTCCCGTACTCGCCAAAGAGTCTTCTACAGAGGCTTGGATCGATGAAGGGAAGAGATTGTTCAAGAAGAAACAGTACTCACAGGCCGCAGGCTGTTTTCGGCGTGCGGGACTCGAGCAGCAGGAACATATGTCATTGGCGTACGATCTCAGAATGAAAGCAAGCCAACAAGACCAAGCATCCTCCCACCAACGATTGAAATCGTTTTTGGAAGCCGCAACAGCCTTTATGCAGCTGACACGAGCGCAATCTATCTCTCCTGTTGGAATGAAACGTTATTTCAGGCTCGCTGCGGAGTGTTTTGCTCGCGGAGGTCAGGACAGAGAGGCCGCAAGGGCCTACGAGCATGCTGCGATGTATGAATTCGCTGTTCGGTTCTATCGGCGGGTTGAAGAGTTTGACGAGCTTGTGCGCGTTCTCAATTCTCATCGCAACGAGATTCCAAGGGAGGTTGTCGATGAGTTATATTCTGTTGCGAAAATATACTACCTGAAGACAAACCAGATGTCGTATGTCCTTAATTTAAACTGGCTCTAGATGACAGTCTGATTCGCATTTCTTCAGAAAAGCCAAGGCTCTTTTCAGGCCGGGGGAGGATGCAGCTGGTTTCATGGGCGACTACGGATTCACTGCGGCTCAAGCCGACGTTCTCGAGGAGCAAGGGAATGTGTCCGAAGCCGCAAGGATCCACCAGGAAGAAGGGAGGGTTCTGCAGGCCGCTCGACTTTTCGCGTCATGCACGCGCAACCAAGAATCCGTCCTCAATGCCTACCAATGTCTCTTGGACGGGCTCTGGAGCAATTGCCCCCTAGGAACACTCCTTGAGACGATGCAAGGCGACGTAGAGTTCAACGCACTTTTGGAAGAGATCAAGCATTTCGATCATAGGACAATCAGCGATGATTTGAGAAACCAGGTGGGTGGCTTTCCTTGATCTCGTATGATGTCTCAATAACGCATGCCATGCCCGAAACACAGGCTTCGATGTTCGCTGCCTTACGTTCAGATAGTACGGATGAACTACTCGACCTAGCGATCAAATTCCACAGCTACAACAACAAAACATGCTGTCTTCGTTGTCTAGACCACGTATTCTCCGCTCAAGATCTCTTTTGTGATGTAACCACGCGAGAGGCCACGATGCTACTTCGTCACTTCAAGATCTACGGGGAGTTGGTTCTCAACTTGACATCGCTCCCGGATCCAAGCAGTCACATCAATATTCTGAAGTTGCTGGCGATTGTTACAATCTCCGAAGAAGAGTTCGTTGTTCCTTCCGAGTCGTTCCTTTTGCGGCAATACCCCGCGACGGAAAGACTCGCAGAAGTACGACCAAACATTCTTCGAACCGCGGACAATGGATGCGTCATATCTCGTTGGGATTTGAATGCACTGATCCAAACTGTTCCCAAGAAGCACCTGTTTTCGTTAATAAGAGCGGAGAACGAAGCCTGTCGTCGGGTGGTTGAACATGTCCAAGATACGACTTTCCAAGGTTTTCAAGCAAGCGCGGTGGATCGCGGAGGCAGTGGAGGATATATCAGCCCAGAAGACTATCACAAGCTAGTCGAAGTTCATGTTCTCCAAATCGTGATATATAGTCGAATACGGCCTTTCGGGGCTATCAATTCCCGAGAAGAGGCTGATCAACGAAGGTGCGCTTACACCGTAGGGGTGTCTTGATTGAGTGCTTATTGGTGAGATAGGTTTTGGCTGACGAAGATGTACCACCTTCTAAATCCTCTCCATTCCTCCCTCGGTTCGTTTCTTCACCTCAAGCCCAATGCTATCCCCGAGTTCAACGCAGCATGTCGGATCGTGCGCGATTGGGAAACGTTTCTTCTGCGTTCCCTCGATCGGCACCACAGATACGGGGAATTCATGTCTCTCTTCCTCTTGCTTGGCTCCGTCCGAAAATCGCTCAACCCTAGTCAATTCCGCGGAGACTTTTCCAAAATCCCTTGGCTTAGGCCCCATTATCTGCCTCGCCTTCCCTCTGGGTCCTCTGTGGCCTATGAAGCCCTTTACTACTTGAAAGGCGTTGATAACGGTTCTCTCGTACGCGGGATGATCCTGGTCAGGTGTGTTATCGAGTTCAGCGAAATCAGCGGACCCTAACATCGAGTTCCAGACACATTCTTGATCACTTTGTTTCAATCGATGTTCGAATACTGTGTACCGTCCTGGATGATCTGTGTGGATCTTTGATTATATCAGACAGGCTTCGACGTCCTCATTTCCATGATATTACGCTCCCCTTGAGCTGGTGGTCAAGACTATCCATCTCATTTGAACAATTCCGCTCCAAAGAATGTCACTCTTGGGGTATATGTACCAAGCCTCTTTGCGCTCTGTTAAGAACGGTACACGGGCGACTGTACTCTTCTGAGCCTTGGGCATTCAAATCACTATCCTACCTTCGTTTTGGTACCAGTGAGATACTATTCCAGCATCGTCGGATCGTGGACGCATTTCTTTGGAGGATGTGAGTATCTAGTTTCTGTGATTTTCGCGGTCAGTAGTCCTGATCCCTTCATGTAGCTGTCGAAATCTGTGCATACGTGAGCAAAGAATTTGATCGAGATTTGGCGTAGTTAACTGATATTTTTGCAGTCGGAGATAATTTCCCGTATAGGTACATGCAAGAAGAGATTCGCTCAACCATCTATCATATTGGCGGGTTGCCCACTCACGGAATCTGTGTTAGGTGAAGATGTTTTGTTGAACGCTCGTGTCCCCTTTAACCTTACAATGACCCGCAGTGATACAACATCTTGGTCCACTCTTTCCACCGCATTTCGAAGATCGGCGTCACCCCAAAGTTCGGACGTTGTCGTCAACATTCAGTCTCGAAAAGCTTCCATCTTCCCGCCACCACCAGGAGCAATGCGATGTGTATACGAACAATTCGAAGATCTACCTTCCATTATCTCTACGATTCAACGCACGGGTCATCCCCCAGCTATGTCTCTTGCAGCACCCAAATCCACTCCCGAGCCCCTCCCGAACACGCAAAGCTCGATTACACCACCTCACGATCGCCCAAAGACTCCCGAAGTCATCTCCGAGGAAAGCACCCTGGATGTGCACTCTGAGGACCTAGATGGCGGCATGGACGGTATCATACAGCCCATTGATGTGGATCACGAGAGCGAAGAGGTGTACAATACGCTCCAGATCGAGATGGCCAAACGGATTCAACGATGTTGTCGTAAGTTTCTGCTTAAACAGAATCACACGCAACAAGGGAACGATTTTGCCAAGAGGGCTCGCGTGTTCGACCTTTACTATAATGCGTCAAAGGAAATGAAATGGTCACGTCGTAGCCGCTATCGCTTCCTCTTCTTAGGACCACTTACGCACATCTTTCTCTGTGTCGAGTGGCTCCGAGACCATGCCATCCGACAGAAGAAAGAGGCCAAGAAGGCTATGTTGACAGATAGCGACGAGGAGCTTGAGGAAGTCAAACGCAAGATAGACCAAGCCACGTCAGTTTCATTTTTTGGCGGCACGCACAAATTGAATGCTAATTGCTCCTCCTAGGGACCTGAACAAGAAAGTCGATGAGATCCGCAGACGTTTGGAACCGTCATCCAAATTCCACCACCAACGTGATGTCCCGCAGCTTCAGAAGGTCGTACTTGAAGTGGAGGAGTTGATTGCCAAAGTTCCCCCGAAAATAGCCCACAAATGGAAAGTGGAGCTTCACCTCGGTCGAAAGGGAATCGTTGCTGTTCCTTCGAAAGCTCGAAAGCCGATGCTTAATGTAGAGGACCTCTAGATTTGGAGTTCGACGAGTGTATTGTAGTCATCATGCAGAGTCAGTGCCCGCAGACGTTTCTCATGTTGTACATTAGAAATTTAGAATCTGAGCAGAAACTCGTGTTCAATTGACCCACAGTTGCAGGGCCCAGACCCACACTTTGGCGATCGGCCTGTCGAGGTCAAAATAAGCGCCCTCTTACTTGGCTTGCCCTGAACGAGGTGGGAACTTGGGAGGAAAGGGTTGCTTCATCACACGCAACGCAACGTTTCTCCTCGACGCTCGGGATGAGAACTCTAATATGGACAAATACCAGCTTCGTCGGTCCTTGAAGCCGCAAATGATCTTTCTCATCCTATGTTCACATGTCAACTGATACCAAAGGAAGGCATCTGTGGGAATGTGGGAGAGGGTGAGTAAGTACAACTTGACCAAGGCTTGATATTTGTCCGCTACTGTACTCATTCGAATTTTGAACTTCGGTAACACCTTCCAAATGTATGCCGAATACGCATATGAGATGTGACCCTTTGGAAAACGCAATCTCGGCTTCAGCGCGTGCGAAGTTCGTACAATACAATGGTTTTGAACTCAACTCCGGAATCGACGTTTCCATTGTTGTGCGCCTTGTGTCATCGAGATCACCTTTTCTATTCCGGATTCGGTGTATACTATTGAGGCATTGTTCCCTTATGGCCGCCGTAACCGAGACATATAGGATGGCATGTTGAGCTATCGGCGTCTCTTAATCGAACCTCTCCCTCAACGTCACTCGCTGCTGCAGGCCTTCAGCGATTCAGCCCTCCCGCCCTCCATCTCTCTAGCGAAATGCCCCCCATCCGAGATGACACGCTGGGTTCGTCAATGTCTATCAAAGGAAGGATCCGTGGTATGTTCATCCAGAAGCCTAAACCTCCCACCGCCCCCCGTCTGTCTGCAATTTCTATGCCCACTCGTATCTCGACCAAGAAGAAGCGAAATTTTAATGAGGTCGCCGATGATGACCAAGACCGTGGTTCAGCAATCAATCCACGCGCTGGAACTCGACAGCGTCTCGAAATGCCTCCCACCAATCATCCAGTCCCCATGAAATCGGTCTCCCGAAAATCGAGCAATGACAGTCTACGAACAATACGTGAACCGAGGATGCGTCGAGCACCCTCGTCCTCAACTATAGTTCTTGATCCTGGACGTTCTGCTCCAGCCAAAGCTGTCTTGACGCGCTCGACCTCCCACAATCAAACAGTGGTGCCCACTCCGGTTGACCAACGGGCCACTATCCATTTGCCATCCAAGAAACGATCACCCTTATCTCCTTACAAATCCAACATTGTACAATCGAAAACGATAACGTCAAAGACGGCCTCCACTTCTCCGACATTTCCTCCCAAGGTTCCTGGGCCCAAGAGGTCGAGATCTAACACCTCTTTATCAACATCATTGCCAAAGAAGAAACCCCCTCCCACCTCGGGAAGAGAGAATCCCGGTTCTTTCGCTGCCGCTATGGCTGCGCAAATTCCACATGCACGAGGCAATCATAAAGCGGAAGTGCATTCTCCCGAGGACGCAATGCTCAAGCAGGTCCTTGAGTTTGTTGTTCACGAAGTAGACGACGACGACGACAAGCTCGATGCTCTCCTCGCCTCGTCTGTCTCTCGCGATGTCACACGAAATTCTAATCTGGCATCCATGATGTCCGTCGACGAAAATGGACGCGAGTACACAATCTCGAACGTACCACCTGTGGTATCGTCGTCTCCTCCACTCTCTAAGCGCTCGAGCGCTCGGTCCCGTTTGGATAGGTTTGACGTGAAAGTTCAGCCCTGTCAAAAGCATACCGCAATTTGGGACCTCGAATCATCGTATGTGATACTTTACCCCCAACGATACTTCATTTAAGCTGATCAATGTGATAGTGATGTCTATGCGTGGCCCGCTCTTCTTTGTATCACGGATAAGGAGCGCCATCATACTGGTTTCGAAACTCGCCTCCCCGTTCAGAACATCGAGCTGGAATTCCACAGCATCGGAGACCCCCAAGTATCCGGACCATCATCCCCAATTGTCGTACGCCAATCTCTCCCCATTTACGAGTACACCACGCATTACGACGGCACCTTTATCCCTCACGGAATCGGATCACCGCGACTTATCGAAAGCGACGGGATCTGCGTTACCAAAGCTTGGAACGTCGGGCCATTCCACAACAGCACGATCGCCTCTGAAAAATACGGTGCAGAATCCCCGGTTAACGCGTCGTATTTCCTCAAGTTTTACGTTCCAATTCCGGTCAGGTTGTTCGAGGGCAGGGAGTACCGAAAGTTCAATGTCAAGTCAAAGGTCGTATTCGGGGCCTGGGATCTCGATCCAGTCGTCGCACACTCTGGGACTGTGCAAGTTACGATTGAACACCTTCGGAAGGAGGTCCACATGGATGGAAGAAAACCCCTTTCTGTTTCGCCGGCTCGAAATTGACTCTCGTGATATGAATAATTATGACTATTCTTGGTTTGTGTCCTGTCCTCAACAGAATTACGTGCTGCTGGTTTGTTTTATTTAAAGCTTGCTTTTTTATGCTCGTTTGCATCCATGATCACTCTCATTTTATCGTTCAAAACTGATTCACGCTCGTTGTATTCTTTGGTCAAATTAGTCATGTAGCACCACCAGTGTACTCTCTCGATGCCTCGTCTAGCAAATTGTTACACACTACGTATGGATATGAATGATGCAAACGTTTATTTCTTGGTTAACATTGTTGATAACGCCTTCGACTATCCGCGAATGTAAAATTCTCGAAAGCGCGATATTAGATCGGCAGGGTCTTCCAGCTTCTTCTCTGAAGACGACATGCTTGAAGACATGATCCTCGTTTCGCTACCCGGAGCAATGTAAACTGCCAACAAGTCAAGCAATTCTCGGTAATCGTGAGATAGGATACAATCCATCTGTATGTCAGGATATTACGATGAAAATAAATGACATGTACGTCTATCTTTAATGGTTTTCTGGCCTACTACAACTTGAAGCAAGAGGAAACTGGGTGGTTTCGAACGCCTGAAGATGATCACTTATTTTGGCGACTTGTACTCCGTAGACGGACCAGGGGGTGGATGAATTAAGCGAGACGTTTAAACGAGACTTGAAAGTGTGACGAGCCAGAAACTGAAATGCAAAAACGACCACATCAAGAACTTTCCAAGCAGAGGAGTGGAGATCCGTTTCTAAAGGGTTAACCGTAATCTCCAATCTCCTACAAGATTTAATACTTGAAAATATCAATGGGAGCTTGGCTCGCAACCAGGGGACGCCTTCGCTTCGGACATCATATATCGCGAGATGAGTAAGGAGGGGAAACTGAGAGCCTGAAAAATCAAGGTCTGGAAGACAAAGAAGCATTGAGATGGGCACCAATCTTCGTATATGTGAAATTGACCACTGACCTCCTGGTAACGGTGACTTTGTCACTGGACAACGGAGTTCCAACCTCTGCAAGTGTTGAGGGAGACCCTCCAACAGCCCCCGACGAATCGGAATGGTGTTATTAATGTTCAAGGTCTTCACAGATGCTCGCTGATGGATCAACCACCAGGCAAGTGTCTGAAGGAACCATACCCTGGCACTCCATTCCAATGTAGATTCCGACAGCGTAAGTCTCTCTAATTTGAATGGTCGTTTGTGATGTCTTTTTCTGACGCTTACAGGAATCTTTCGGCTTCTGCATCCTACGTCATGGATCAGTAGGGTGGTAAGGGCTGGAAATGAATTAACCAAGGAGATGAAGTCGAAAAAGGAGGGGAAGCCGACATCGCGAAACTCGAGTGTTGTGACACAAGCAAAAGCACGGCCGTAAAAAGACCAGGCGCAAGAGAGGCCCGCGATTGTGCTGTGACCATTCGGAGAAGCGCCGATGCGGAGAGTTTCAAGCCGAATGAGTTTCCGTGCGAGCCTGAATGGAACCGCAGAGAATACGGGGATGGAGGTCATATTGTCTTTTGCCCTGATATCAAGCTCTTCAACTTCCACTGCAAGAGCTGGTGATCTACAAACTTTCTCAAAGAAAGTGTCAAGATCGTGATATGTAGAGATTCTAAGGCAACAGGGAGTGTGGATCATGTCCTGTGCTGGCCCTCGGAGACACCGACATGTCAAGGCACAGGCCAGAAGCGCGAGGCGGTCGCACGACAAGAAGCTGAGTATATGGAGCCAAGTCTCGACTGCGAGCCCCATTTCTGGCTTCAAGAGCGGACTGGACGGGTAGGTCGCGGGAGGTTGGGTGACCTCGGCGCTGGGAGCGTTACTCGACGTTCGAAAGTTGATGCTGGTGGATGTAGAAAGTGGTTCGGCGTGCTCCACCGTTGTATCGAGAGGAGAAGGGGGACTCGAAGCCATGGGGCATAGGAGGGGTGTGGGTGTCATAGCGTGAAGGGGAATTGCTGGTCTGTACGTTTGGTGGTGGGACTTGAAGTCTGAATTTCTGTAGCATGGGATGGAGTGAAATGAAACTAATCGAATACAGATCAGTGGAGGACACTACTTACGGTAGATGTGCCTTGAAAAGAAATTCTATAGGAAATTCCCGATTGTAAGGAGCTGCCAATGAACCCTTTAAGCCTCCGACCCGTTTTTCAGGGAATGGGGCCAAACAACTACAGCATGATGGCGCTTTGGACTCACTACAAGAGAGGTCAGTCTGCTTACGGACCTGCGACAGTACGACAGATACAAGGATAACAATAGTTCGTTATTGTACAAAAGAAAGAATGTACAATGACAAAACGAAAACATCTGGGAAATCCATGGTTCAAAGACACTCGGATTAGTACAAACAACAGCTTTGCGTGCCTATGTACTGTGTCGACACAGGCCTATTAATGCAACTGCAGGAGTGTCATCCCCTTGCGCACATAGGAAAACCAAAATCCCTTTGCATTGGACAGTGCCGTTGTCCGAATCACAGCAAAGAGAGGTGCCTGTAAGGCCGCAGTCGACACTATATTAGTAACCACAGACGCGTTCCATTCGAAGCAGCTTCTGAGGATGGGCGTCGTGGAACCAGTTTTGGGGTGCCCTGAACCCTATATGTGAAGCGTCATCCTCCTTTGCGGTGTGCAATGTTATACCAGGAACAAACGAACCCGTAAATATCAAAGACTCCTTTATCATGCCAGTGAGTCGCTGAAGAATCCAAACGTGAAGGGTGTATCACTGTTCAAAGACGGGCCCTGAAGCTCAGGTGAAGATTGTAGTCACCCGACTGGATCTACAAAGTCGAGAGTCATCTTTGAATAGTAAAAATGCCGCCCGCGATTCTTGATACTCCGGGAATCAGGGACTTGTCATGACCGACTGGCCGCAACGCTCACCTACGAGACGGGTAGGTCATGCCCTGTAACAGGATTGTGTTTGACCTAGCGAGTGACAGTGGGGACACGTTCAAGTTCCTAACATTAGGATCCGGACATTCCAGTTGCGCTGTATTTTCATTGTGCTTCAAAAATGTTGACCGCTAGCTATCTCGGCGTACTCTTTGCATGGTGATCCGTTGTGGAGGATGTGATTGAATGTTAGGCGACCAGATAGAGGTCGCAGGGATTATGACCACTGGCACTGGCACGCCACGAGGCAAGGCAGGTCATTGGGCAGCATTACATTCAGTCAAACAATGCGAGAACGAAAACATACGAGGACGAAGAGTGATGCGGCACGATCTAGGAAGTATAAAAGTGGAAGTGTCGCAAGTTATGGTCAG
Organism: Meripilus lineatus; assembly: GCA_027627245.1. NCBI lineage: Eukaryota > Fungi > Basidiomycota > Agaricomycetes > Polyporales > Meripilaceae > Meripilus > Meripilus lineatus. The sequence goes on along the minus strand of JANAWD010000104.1, from coordinate 47,542 downwards.
ATTGTTCTGAGGGTAATGAGGGTTTTGGTCACCAGTCCGAGGCAACGAAAACTCTAACCGTATGGTATGTCCCCACGTGGCAACCACTGCGGTCGAGGCTCCAGGCCTTTTTATTGCACTTCCTGCACGTCAACTAGTACAGTAATTATCTGCGAATTTGAAGCTGCGAAAGCACGCCAATATTTCCAGTGCTACATTCGTTACTTGTGTTTGCGAAACTTTGCTCAATGCCATCATGATCAATATGCTACTTCAAGATTCATCAAGCACGGATGAGCCTGGTTCAAATCCGACCCTCCCACCAGATACCTTCCAAGATAAAATATTTAAGTCCGTCTATCCTATAGCTATACAAAGTCTGTACATGCCGACAGAGATGGACATGCACGTCTATCTCCACCCTCGATGGTTTTCTGGCCCACTCGATACAAGAGGAAGCAGAGCGTCTCTGAAAGTCCACAGATAAGCAACCTCTCCTGGAGACTCGGACTTTGTGGATGGATTTGTGGGGAGATGAATGAATAAATGAAGCGAGAATTGGAAGTGCAACGGGCCAGAAACTGATATGCAAAAACGACTACATAACGAACTTTCCAAGCAGAGGAGTGGATGTTCGTTTCTAAATGTACGACCGTAATATCCAACGTCTTACATATCTTACAACATCCAAGACTAGGTAAAATCAATGAGACTTCAGTGGCCCGTAAGGATGGAATGCCTTCACTGCGAAAATCATAGATTGTGAGATGAGTAAGGAGAGGGAACTGGTGACCTGCAAAAGCAAGGTCTAGAGGCAAAATCAGCTTTGCGATGGGTACCATTTCGCAGATGAGAAAATGGATTACTGACCTCCTGGGAAAGACGAGACGGGACATTGGAGTTCCAGCTTTTGAAGGTTTCTCTGAAAACCCTGCAACAGCTCCTGACGAGTTGGAATGGTGTAATTGATGTTAAGGGTCTTCACGGATGTACGTCGTCGCTTGATCAACCACCAAGCAAGAGTCTGACAGAACCATACACAAGCGTTCCATTCCGACGTAGATTCTGACACAGTAAGTCTTTCCAATTCGAGAGGTCGCTCATAATGTCTTCTGACACTCACAGGGACCTCTCGACTTCTACATTCTACGTGATGGATGGACAAGGTAGTAAGGGCTGGGAATGAAGTGATCAAGGATGTGAAGTCATAAAATGAGGGGAAGCTGACATCACGAAACTCGAGGGTTGTGACGCAACAAAAAGCGCGGCCGTAGAAAGACCACGAGCGAGAAAGGCCTGCGATTGCGCTGTGGCCATTCGGGAAATAGCCAATTTGGAGCGTTTCAAGCCTGGTGAGCATCCGTCCGAGCCTGAATGGGATCACAGAGAACACGGGAATGGATGTCATGTCATCCTTTGCTCTGATATCGAGGCTCCTAATGACCTTCGTAAGAGCCGGCGATTCCCGAATGTCCTCCATGAGAGTGTCAAGGTCGTGATACGTAGATATTATGGGATGCAGGAGGCATTGGATCATCTCCTGTGCCGGTCCGCGAAGATACCTACATGTCAGCGCACATGCCAAGAGGGCGAGGGGATCGCGCGCCAAGGAGCTGACGATATGGAGCCAAGTCTCCACGGCGAGCCCCATTTCTGCCTTCGAGACCGGATTAGACATGTAGGTTGCGGGAGGTTTGGTGAACATGGTGGGAATAATGCTCGATGTTCGAAAATTGATGCTGGGGATACATGCAGACGAAGGAAGCGGTTTGGCATGCTTCGCCGTTGAAGCGAAAGGCAAAGACTGCCTCGTAGCCATTGAACACACTTGATGCGGTTCTATGACGCAACGGGAGAATAACGGTCTGTGCTTTGAATGGGGTGACTTGAAGGTCGAATGCCTGGAACAAGTTATGAAGTGAGCAAAAACTTATCGAACAAGGATTAGCGGAGGGCACGACCTACGATGCCTGTGCCTCGAGAAGCAAACGTGAGGTGGATCCCAAGTTAGAGGGTTCGAGGAAAACTACCAAGCAATCTATTATACTTCCCAATGGTTTATAAAGAAAGACACTGCTTTACCGTGCCAGTGACATCATGTCCGACAAACGAGCATCCCTGGAGTATCGATGAATCAGATAGAAGTGAGCGTTTTGAGCCATGTTTGAAGATAGCTCCTGAGATATGGATATGATATATATAGTTATCCCCTACCTCAAATACAATTTTGGGATCAATGGGCAACAACTTAGCATACCACTTGAGCCGATGCCGTCTCCAGGTGCCTGGCGAACCTGATAAACTTGAAGCAGTATGGAGCATATGCCATATATCTCTTGCATTATACAGCATCATTGTCCGCCTCCCGACAAAGAGATTAACTTCGTGCCCGAGCGCTCCATTTTCCAATTTTACGCACACCCGGAATGAGGTAGCCATCGGACATTCTGCACAACACGGGTGTTGCGGAACCAGTGTTATTGGGTACCCCAATGACTATGCGCAAAGCGACGTTGTCATTCTCCATTGTGTCCATAACTAGTGTATTCCATAGTTTTCGAAGGCTTCTCTGCTTTGTCAATTGAAAGGAACTTGAAGTACTCAAGCATAGAGATTGTGATGTTGCGCTCAAAGGGGGGACCCTGAGATTCTGATGAAGATTGTAGCCGCTCGATTGTGTCTACAAAGTCGAGGAATCAACGGCATTCAATGCGACATGATAATTATATTCCGAGTAGGCCGTCGTCGACTCAGCGTTCAACACTCACTATGACGAGGGTGAGTCACATACTGCACTGCAGCAAAGATGCAGCAAAGACTGCGTTTGTTCTAAGCGCGAAAGTGGACAGTACCAAGTTATGAGTCACTTGAAGTTCCAGAATTCATTTGAGTCACCTACGGGCCTGAGCTCCCTGGAGAGGGAAGTAAGTCTGGGAACCAGCAAAGCGACAGTCCCAAACTGTCACGCGAATGGCCATTATTCTGACTTTTGGTCGAGCCGACGGGAACTTGAAAGCTGTGGTGCCCCAAAGATGCAGTTCCACAGCTGTTATGTAAGCGGTTCCCATAAGCGAGGAGGGGGAGTGCGAGCAGATAAAAATTCGTTTGTTCCATCAAACCCTGAAAATTTGGAAGGAAATTCGCACAGAATGTCGAGGAAAGATAGCCATACCTGCTTCAGGCCCAGATGACGGGGCAATGCAGACTTATTGATCGGGTCATTGAGTTTCCGTCTTAGAGTAAATCATGGGCGACGCAAGCCTACGGACAGGGATTTGAAAGTGCGACGAGCCAGAAACTGACAAGCAAAAAATAATCACATCAAGAACCTTCAAAGTAGGGGTGTTTTCTGGCATTCTATACATCGGCTGATTGCAGTCGGGTTTGAATGTTCCTTGCGCCTTCCTTGGCGGAGAGAACTCCATGTGGATTGCAATACAAGACTTTGAAACGGATTCCAACTGGGATCCTCATTACTTTTCGACAAGCGAGAACAAGAAAAAGAGTCATCAGAAGTCGTAATTAGCCATTTCTGAATAGAACTCCTCTCGCCACCATCTCTCATAATTTAACATGAACTCCATTCGATGCTTGTAATCAACTCGCAACCTCTGGTAATCCCACTCGTCCCCATATTCCTTATAATACCCCCTAGCACGGACATCTACCTCAGAATGCTTTCCCAGAATATCATTCCAATCAATTGAACCGACTGGTGCCGTTAACGTTTGCGATGTTCCGCGTGGTTTTCCCTTGATGTACCCCCACAATGGATCCTCCGGAATCTCTACATACAGATCAAACGCCTTCACCGAACGAGTGTGAAGGGCTTCGAACAACGACGTATTGATGATCCCTGGAATTCGCTCGTAAAGTTTGAGTGCTACATCAAGGACGCGATGCCATCGGAACACGGTATGTGGGGTTTGAGAATCCGAAGGGTCTGGCAGTGAGTTCACCTTGGAAGCGACATGGTTGGAGAGCCGAGGGAGTTTATCCCTGAGTTCTGGCCAGCTTTCTACCGTAGATCGTCCGACACAGAACATGATGCCTCCCCAATGATTTAAAACCTTCTCTTCGTCCATCAGGCCCGGCTGCTCAAAGACTTGGATTGATGCTTCCAGGAAAGTCACCATGGCTAGACCGGCAGTGCCTTGAGAATCATGAAGTGTAGAGGGTTCGATCGAAGTACTCACTGGCTTTGTTAAAACACTCCCAGATTCTCAACGTGTTGGGACCACCTTCTAATAACCCTGAAGCATACTTGAGAAGAGGGTCGGGGGCAAAGGGAACTGATAGCGCCTCGCGTAAAATCATGGATGTCATTTCTCGCAACGCATCGTCCGTGTCATCGCTGAGCCAGGTCACAAGCCCACGGCTACATTCGTTCAGCACAAGCAGTGAATCGACTTCGTTATCTGATAGGATGTCCTTGGGCCTTCCTCCAAATGCATGAATAAACCTGCGCCGAATGCATATAATCAGGCTCTTCATAAATAAGCGACGTTCATCTAATGATAAATCGAACCAAGCATCCCATTGGAGAGCTTGAGACGTTTCAGAAGGGGAATGCCGTTTGTTGATTACGGAAGTGAGGAGAGTAATCGATGCCGACGGGGATTGGGGATCTACACAGTGCATAATCATCTCCCACACGTTGATGTTTCCGGATGTCTTGTACGCGTCGACCAAAATTTCGACATCGAGGGACGCATCCTCTGAGACCTGAGTCTCTGCATCATCCCTAAATAACCTCTCGGGTAGTTTCAAGTATATCCAACTGAAACCGATGTATTGAATCATATCCTCCAGCATTTTGTAAGCGTAGCTTAGACATCGTTTGAATTGTACAGTGATTGGTTTCAAAAAGGGCGTTTTATAGGGACATGACGACGAAAACCATGGGAGAGAGGTGGTGACCACGAGGAAGGTGAGCCAAGCACTTACGAAGCCAGTGACGACCCATCCAATGGCTGTATGGACACTTCGAGTGAATACGACGAGACCGGCGAAGAACAGAACCAGGGACACTTGAAGAAGGAGGGGCAGGAACGCCGCGATCTCGGAGACCTTGTAATTGCGTAGACCGCGAATACGGAATAGACGAACTCGACGCTGCGCCTCTGGTGTAGCATCGGACGTGTTGAGGTACTCGCGGAGCCATTGTTTGACGAGCATGCCAAGAGATGCAGTGGCCAGACTAAGGATAAGAGCAACGAACCAGAGGCCGTTCAACCACACTGCGCTTCGTTCTGGGGTGAACAGGAGAGTGGGAAGCGAGGGTGGAATGTACGTGGCATTGACAAAACCGGAAGTAACAGCGAAGCTGCCCAATTGCTGCGAGATTTGGACCAGGACCTGTAAAGTAACTTCTGAAGGATCGCGACGTAACAGTTTGTAGGCCTCGACGAGGAAGGCTGTGAGAATTGCAGAGTACAGACCAGCCTATATGGCATGAAATTGAGAAGCGATTGAAGGGTCGCACTTGAACACTCACAAAGACTAGTAGGGTGTCGATGTTCTCGTAATGGTTCTTGACATCTTGCGCATCACGATTCTTGAGCATCTCGTGAATGACTTTCAAACCACCGGTATCGGTGTCTGTGGGTACAAGTTCGGGATACTCTTTCTCCAGGACCGCACACTTTTGCTCGAACTCCTGCTTCAAGGCATTCAAAGTTTTCCCTTTGAAGACCACGCCCTCCGTACCATTGTCGTGAAGAATGGTGTTGCGACTCGGAGGTCGAGATTGAAACTTGGAACATTATGTTGGGTTAATTCGGCCTGGAAACGTATGAGAGCTACTGCAGACAAACCTCTGCGAGCCGAATCTCATTGATTAGTGAGTTTTCCCTTTCCTTCGCGCGATCCGGTGAACATGATGGACCTGCCTTGGGACTGTCGAGGCGTCTTGAGGATGTGCGTTGTAAAGGGATATTGGCTGGCTACATATAAAATTTATATTTCGAGCTAGCTGGCACAAGGGTGATGGGAACGTACATGAGATGATTTGGAAGGAGAATCTCCGTGAGCAGTGACACTCATTTTGGGGGGCAGTACTAGGCGACGATAGAAAGAAACAATGGAGGAGATAGCGCGATAGGAGGGCTTCGTATGAGAGGGCGATGGCTAACGATGTGTTGCAGCATCAGTGCAAAATGCAAGGGACACGGTGCAGCGTGGTGGTGGCATGTGGAAGAGAAGTACGTTGACGCCACAGGACGACCCCAGACCCGGTTAACGCACGACCCTCGGATGATGATCCCTACACAATCGAACGAAATTTCGATGAGCGAGAGCGTTATATGCTGCCAAGAGGTGTAAGACATCGCTTTAAGCTCAAATACCAAAATAGACGGGTCATCGACAGTCGCAAGTTGGTGCAGTCCGCATGAATATTGTTGAGGGATTCATTCCCTCGAGGAGGAGAAACGCCGAGTATTCCGATTGGAAGGGGGATCGAGAGGATCCTTTGCATGGATGGCTGATGGGTTGATGCATGGACCCCATAATAAGCAGGGATACTTCGGTCGTACTGTATCCCTCTCCCAAAACCCCTCCTATAGAGCCCCAGGGCCCGACCATCGATCGTTTTCTATGAGATCTTGCTTAAATGGTTGATTTTGTTGAAATATCGACTTAGTTTTCATCCATACATTATAGAGATCTCACCAGATAGTAAATCGCGGCCGTTGTACAGGGATGCATGGGCACTATGCCAGAATATTGGCACCTAACCTGAGATGTAATCTTCATAACGTGAACGAGCCTTACATGTGCATGTACTCAGAGGACAAACTTGGACAGGACGCTGTGAAACGAGTTCCAGAGATTCAGCCCAACATAAGATGGGATATAACTATAACTCTAAGCCACGATCTCGTATCGAAAAATAAAGCCCCAAGATCCCTACTATCTTCACTGTCAAATGGTCCCGTATCTCCTTGCAACTTGAAATTAGCGGAAACAGGGTGAACTCGAGGACCTCGACGCCAATGTGGAAATCGTGGGGCACCGTCGAATTGTTGATTGGGTTATCGAGGTTCCACACAAACCCCGGTCCTGGATCAAGCGAGACTAGTGACCGGGACTTGGAAGTGCGACGAGCCAGAAACCGATACGCAAACAGGATCACGTCAAGAACCTTCCAAGCAGGGTAGTGGAAATCCTCTTCTGAAGGACAGACTTCAATGCGTAACTCTGGGAGAGATTCGGTGGAATAGATATGTGGTAGATTGGTTTGTAACCAAGGAATAGCGTCTGCTCGGAGTACATCGACTTCCAGCCTTCGAAGCGCGTCAAACCGGATTTTGGAAAAGTCTGGGCCTGAGTACAAGCACACAGTGAATGTGAGATGATATCAAAAAATAGAGGATAGGAATGCTCACTTGTGGGTTCCGGAGAGAGCGACAACGTCTGAAGGTGTCCTTGAAGACGCTGCACCAGCTCATGGCTTTGTGGGATTCGACTGGCCATTGTCAGCGCCCGTACTTCGATACCTCGTCTTTGGATAAACCACGAGACAAAGGCCGCGAGAAACCGCACATTCGCATCCTGTTCCTGCCCTTCGGATGACACACAAAGTGTCTCCAGTCTGAACCCCTGCTTCTGATATCTCTGCATGGCACTCACTGGAACCCCCTGGCTTCTACACTGTACCCTCTGAATGAACAAGTGTGTAAGAGCAGGGAACGAGATGATGAAGGAAGTGAAGTCGAAAAAGGAGGGGAAACAGACACGATATAACTTGAGCCTTGTGATACTGCGAAAAGCGCGACCATAGAAGGACCACGTGCAAGCATGGCCTGAGATTGTGTTGCAACCACCTCCCCAACGGTGCCCGATTTTGAGAGTCTTGATCCTGTCAAGCATTCGCGCGAGCCTGAATGGGACCACAGAGAACACAGGTATAGATTCCTTGTCGCCTTCTGGAATAATCTTAAGTCCAGAGATGCATCTTGCACGAACTGGTGATTCACGGGCTTCCTCCACCAGAGCGTCAAGATCGTGATATGTAGAAATTGTAGGCCCTAAGAGAGCACGGATCATGTCCTGTGCTGGTTTCCGGAGACAATGACACGTCAACGCGCAAGCCAGAAGAGCTACAGGCTCGAGTTCCAAGAAGTTGATGATATGAAGCCAAGTTTCAACGGCGAGCCCCATTCCCGGCTTCAAGAGCGGACTGGACTGGTAGGTCGCGGGAGGTTTGGTAACGATAGCGGGATAGGTGCCAGGCATTCGGAAGTCGATAGTGGGGATGATGTGAGTTTTAGGGGGTCTGGTGATAATGGTGGGATGGATGCTCAAAGTTCGAAAATCGGTGATGGAGATTCCTTTGGGTGTAGGAAGTGGTTCGATGTGCCCAACCTCTGGAGCGAGAGATGGAGGCTTGTTTGAAGTCATGGAGGGTATCGGAGTGCGAATGTTAGGATGCAATAGGCAATGACGGTCTGTAGATTCGGAGGTGTGCTTCGAAATTGGATATCTGATCCACAAGATGTAGTGGTCTTAAAATCACCGATAAAAGATCAAGGGAGGACATTGCTCACAGTCCGAGTCAGTCTCTCGTGCGGAGGAAAAGATGGACTGGGGAGAAGACTGATAGATGGTCCTGAACACTCTACCATCCCTACGAAAGGGTTATAACATGGGGTACTATGAACGCTTTGCAAAGCGTCAATCTGTCCTGCAAGGCTGTGCCAGGTACGCGGCACAAACACCGTACATACGGCAGCCTGAGTGAAAGATTCCATAAAAGTGAACACATTCCCTGATATATGCGGAGATGATGGGGGCCATGAGACCGAGTTTGTAGAGGGATGCCGGATTTACTTTGTTGAAGGATGATAGCCTCCCAACTCACCACGTACGTCGACACTTCTGCTCACTATGTTCTGTCGGTGTGTAGATTCCTAAAATATGGTTCCCATAACCGCTCTCAAGAGGAAATACTGGCAGGATGGATGTAGTGCAACGAGTCTCGAAAATTCATAGTCACAACATTGGATACAACTATAGATCTAAGGCATCATTTTCTATCGGCCAGCACAGGTGGTGAGCGAATATGTCTATTACTAAACGATCATATATCCCGCAGCAACTTGAATAAAGCGGAAACACGGCGAAGTTCAGAATCTCTCCACACAGGTGACGAGGTACCGTAGAATTGTTGATTGGGTCGTTGAGTTTCCAACTGAAATTGACCGGTGGTCGACGCAAGCCTGAGATTACGGACTGGGATTTGGAAGCCTTGCGATGAGCCAGAAATTGATAGGCAAAAATGGTCACATCCAAAACCTTCCAACCGGGGGAGTGGAAATCGTTCTTTGAAGGGTGAATCTGAATGATCATTCTTGGGTAAGATTCGATAGAAAGGGTAGATGATATGATGGCTTGTAACCAAGGGATATTGGTTGCTCGGTTTGACATCATCTCCAGCTCGCTCAGTGCGGCAAACCGAATATGTGTCAAGTCTGGGCCTAGGTACACAGTGAGAAGGAAGGCATATCGAAAGATAAAGAAGAGAATTCACTTATTGATTCCGGAAAGATCGTCAGCTTTTGAAGGTGTCCCTCGAGACGTTGCAATAGCCTATGGCCATGTGGAATTTGATCGAAGACTGCAAGCTCGTGTACTTCGATACCCCGTCTCTGGATGAACCACGAAACAAATGTCCCAAGAAACCACACTTTAGCATCCTGATCTTCAGGTCGCCGCTCGGTGGCAAGCTCAAGTTTCTCCAATCTGAAATCTTGCTTCTGATGTCTCTGCATGACACGCCCTGAAATCCGTTGGCTCCTGCACTGTATACCCCCAATGCTTAAGGTGGTCAGAGCTGGGAACGACACGATGAAGGAAGTGAAATCAAAAAAGGAGGGAAAACAAATACTGGACAACCACAGAGATGTGACACTGCAGAAAGCGCGACCATAGAAGGACCATAGGCAAGGATGGCCTGAGATTGTGCTGCTGCACCTATCCACTTCCTCGTGTCCAATATGGAGAGTCTTGACCCCAACCAGTATTCGTGGGAGTCTGAATGGGATAACAGAAAATACAGGGATGGATGTCATGTCGTCTTCTGGCTCAATTCGAAGGGCAAAGACGCATCTCGCACGAGCCGGGGATTCACGAAGTTCCTCCACGAGAATATCAAGATCGTGATACGCCGAAATGTAAGGCGAAAAGAGTATGCGCAAACGGTGCTGTGCTGGGTGGTGCAGATACCAGCACGTCAGCGCACAAGCCAAAAGGGCAAGAGGGTCGTGCGCCAAAAAGTCAAGGATAAGGGACCAGGTCTCGAGGGCGAGTCCCATGCCCCGCTTCCGAAGTGGACTGGACTCGTATGTAGCGAGAGGCGTGGTGACGATAGTGGGAAAGGTGCTCGATGTTCGAAATTTGATGATGGGGATTCGTATAGGTGTAGGAAGTGGTTCGATGTACTCCATATCGGGAGCGAAAGGCGGAGGCTCATTCAAAGCCATGAAGGCCTGTCGGGGGGTACGGAGGCTCGCCTAAACCTTGAGTGTCTGATTCGTTGAATGGGGAGATATTCAATTCACTGATCAAAGGTCAATAGAGGGAATAACTTACACTTGGTCTCTCGTGAGGAAAAGATTGGGATGAATCGAGGACTGTGAATATTGACAGATGGTCCCGGGCACTCCATCACCTCGACGAAAGGTTATGAAGGGAGAATGGGCGCCATAAATCCAGATATCGAGGTCCAACAAACCCTAGACAGAACGTCAATGCATCATGTCCCTGCAAGCCGGTGTCAGAGGTAAATCAACATACCATGATATGATGTAGACTTCGTGATTGAACCTGTGAAAGCTTCCATTACAGCGAACACTCTCCCTGAGATATGCAAGCATGCTGTGAAGATGGAAGCCGTGAAGCCGTATTCGAGGACGTCTGCCTTATTCTTATTCAACCATTGCCTCCCAAAGACACCAACATAGAGTCTAGGAATTCAGCGCTTCTGTGCACAGCACAAGTTCCGCAACAAAGCTATGGACTGAAGGACCTCGGGTATCAGGTAATCGTATTGTATACAGCTAGTCACTTGGTCCTTACCGCTGAGATGCGTGGGCCGGGTTCCCTTTTCATCTAGCCGGGCGTGCCGACTCTGCTGAGTTCCTGATGCGATTTGAAGAGTTCTACTATTGTGCTTCATACAGCCTAGGAAAGATGACTGGGAAGCGGATTCCAGCAGCGAAAACCACGCAGCACAATACGGCGTCCTTGCATGTTACTCAAGCGAGGCTGGTATCAAACGAACCTCATCCGAGGGGCTTACGATAACGAGAAGCTGTGCATGTGTTGCGAAAAATAAGAAGCATCGCAAGTTGGGATACAGCAGGCGAAGTAGTGCAGTGACTCGGAGTCGGACTGCATTGTGGACCCTAGCCAGAGTCGTGGCGGACGGATTCAGGGTCCTTCCGAAGCAAGACGACAAGCGCAAAGTGAGTAGGGGGACTGTCATCGGAACATGCGAACATTGCTGGGCAAGGCGTAAGATCATATGTTGAATTGTGGAGTGATATATTCTGAGAACGACGATCCAGTGTTTTTTCTCGATATGTATTGATTGAAGACGTGTCACAAGACAACATGTCCATCTGATAACCAGGCGGTGACGTTTATCACGCCCAATGAGTTGAATCGTCCGTCGGTCAGAGGTTGGCACAAGTGTCGTGAACGACAGGGTAGCGTCTACCATACGACATCAGAATCCGAGACAAGGCTAGGTTGACTCGCGGCTAGGGATGACGAGGGATCTGGAGAGGCCTGTTGGTGGAGCATCGAAGTGGAAGGACCGACATGCTGTTCGGGACGGAGCAGTTGACGGCCGTGGTCCGAACAGAGATGTGTTGTCGGCGAAAAATAGTCCGCCCAGAGAGGAAACCGGAGAGAATAAAAGCGAGGCAAACGACTGCAAGAGGAAGCAGAAATGATAATTTGTGGGAGAGGAGGAAAATATTTTGCAGCGAGGGATGTTTTGGTGTTGTTATGGGAATAGAATATTGCCGAAAAAGGCGGGGGGCATGACATCATGATTCGCAGGGTGAGTGGATCAGGCGGATCGAGCCAATGGGAGTGAATGGACTGACGTCATGGTAGATCTAGAACAAGGCACAGGCCGTGTATCGCCCGTCTGGTGCCCACTGGCGAGCAAGTGTGAATGGCCGTCACAAAGTGTCAGGTCGACATTCGCTGGCCCACTCGCAGGCAATCAGTGCCACTGCTACTTACCCAATCCCTGTCCATACGACTGCCCTTCCGCATCCGTCGACACCATTCTCCTCCGCCCCTCTCAGTCCTCATCATCATCAACAACGACAACGACCCATGTCGCCGTCCGTCCCCTCGACGGCACCAAACAAGACACCATTGGGAACCCATCGAGAGTCGACAGAGGCTTTCGCAGACGCAATTAACGCTCGCTTCCATCGTTCCGGCAGCTCTCTTATTCCTCTCACACCCAATGTAGAAGACCCTTCACCATCTCCCGCTTTGTCGACGCCCTCCCTCCCATCCTTTCCCGCTTCCTCTCCACTCGTCTCCCCTCCCACATCCAATTCACAGAGTCCCACAATCCTACCACTTCATCCTCCCACAGCATTCACCCCAGTAGCACCATCTCATCTCCAAACTATCCTCTCCGACCAAGATGCCCTTATCCTCGATATCCGTCCTCACAATGCCTTCTCAAACGCAAGATTACCAAACGCTCTCTCCCTGTCAGTCCCTTCAACCCTCCTCAAGAGACCTCTCTTCTCCCTCTCCAAACTCGCCCAGATGCTTCCCTCTCCTTCTGCCAGGTCACGATTCATTGAGTGGAATTCGGCGTCTAAAATTCTAGTTTATGATGCCGATTCATCCGCACTCGTAGAGGGTTGCAACCTCTTGGGCTTGATGCGCAAGTTCCGTAATGAAGGATTCGGTTCAGCCAAGGAGATCTGCTGGGTAAAGGGCGGTTTTCATGCAATTTGGAGGGAAAGAGGCGACCTCGTAGACCGAGACCCTCCTCCCCATGAAGAGGAAGATGATACAGAAGACTTGGCCGTCAAGAAAACAACGTCTGCTCCCGCTGGCCTACATTTCCCAGGTCCGATGGGTGGCGTCCTACGTACAAAACACCTTTCAAAATCAGCATTTACTCTCTCATCTACGACATCGCAAAGAACATCTAACGCAACTTACATCAAATCTATGCATTCAGAGGTAGGTATCCTCCACCAAATGTCATTTTCTGCGAGCTCACGAGAAATCACATCGGCGCATATATCAACGGCCACCTAGTTCCCTTCGCAGCCTTTCTCATCAGCAATTCCTTCTACCCCAATGATCCATAGAACTGACCCCTTTTCGCTACTCCCTCCCCCTGCTTTGGCCACCATGTCCGCACCTAATACACATCAGCCAAGTTTCGTTTTACGCCTTCCTGCGGGAAGAGCCATGGCCAGCAAACCACTTCCTGGTGTTGTGGAGAGTGATGTCTCCATGACAGAAGCTGCTCCAACAGCATCGTCTCTCAAGACGCCCACAGATACCGACAGGCAGAAACACAGATTCCCCCAGATGGCCGATCCTATGAGCCTGCCCACTCTGTCCCCCCAGATGTCGATGTACCCAGGTAACACTCGTCCCTATCACTTCTCCATGCCTCCTGCTCCCACGGTGAGTATATGCGCACTTGGATGTACTGTTTTACTTATCTCGGTGAAATCACCTCAGATGGCATTCAATCCCTTTTTTGACAACATCCGTCAGAATCTCGAGCTTGCTCGTGGAGCTCAGGGTCTAGGCGACCCTCTCTTTGGGTCCAAAGGCCTTGAAGACGATGGAATCCCCTTGACATTACCTCGTCGTGTACGACGGCGAGTAGGCGAGCTTCCCTTTGAGTGGCTTCGAGAGATCGCTAGGAGAAGTTGTAAAGTCCACGGAGACACAGATGATGACGAGGGTGACGGCGAAGAAGGCATGAGCCCTAATGATTCAAGTGGCATGATTGACAGCAGCGAAGTCGATTCGATGTTCACCCGTGCGAGGTCACCAATGCGAGATCCAGAGTCTTCTCCCGACAGGCGTCCTTCGCCTTCATCAAGGACCTCTCGTTCGACCTCGCCTACCAACTCGTCCGCTGAGGATCTCACAAGGGCGTTGGCGATGCAGTTTTACAGGATTGAGCTGGGTGAACAGAGACGTTTGATGGGAGTAATGGAGCATCATTCAAAGGAGAGTAGAATTGTCGCAGCTGGATCAACCGCCATCGCGGCAGGAAAGAGTCGTTCTGCGGTAGGCCAAACTACAACCACTGGGAGTGCATCTGTCGGTGTTGTACCTTCGGCAACCCGAAGTATAAGTTACAGCGGTGGTGGAGTAAGCCAGACTAGGTTTAATGATACCGAAACGCAGTGTCTGAATGTAGTAACCTCTGTGCAGCAAGCTGGCGAGAAGAAGACGTCAAGGGTTGGAAAGGGCAAGGAACGAGCACGGGAAAGTCCCACTCCTGCATTTGCGGGGAAGATGAGGACCGACAAGGATGATACCGCGGTCCAAGCTCCGATGTTCCCGTATAGTATCACCGCTGGAGTAGAGAAAGGAGCAAAGAACCGGTGAGTAACAAATCTTGATCTGTTTACCGAATATAGGCAATATGTTCGGTGAACTAGTCTTATGGGAAAGAGTGTTTCAAGGAACAATTGAGTTCTGATACGCACTCTTCTTCTCCTCCGTCTATATAGGTATCGTAATATCTGGCCTTTTGAGCATGCCCGAGTTCGATTGTTACGAAAGCCTTGTGGGTCAAACGATGACGATTATATGAACGCGAGCTACGTACAGCCCCTCGGGACCACCAAGCGGTACATCGCAACTCAGGGACCTCTCCCTGCTACTTTCAACGACTTTTGGACGTAAGTCTGTTTGTTTGTACTCCACTCGTCGGTCAGAGTTGGAGTAACTTAAGCGCTCTATTGACATACTTCTTTCTTCATCAATACACCACCACCCTACTTGTCCTTTGATAGATTATGTTGGGAGCAAAATGTACACGTCATAGTCATGCTCACCCGGGAAATTGAAAGTGCTCTCGTCAAATGCGGCAAGTACTGGGTTGATGGGACGTATGGATCGATGAAACTCAAGCTGATCCAAACGAGCGATACTCCCGAGGGAGAGAAGAAACGCGCGGAGAGGGAGAAAGCTTCAGGATTCTTCAATATCCCCTCCGCCAAACCTCCTCGCACGTACCGAACGGGTGTCCATTTCAACATGGCCGGTGAGAAAAGCCAAAAGGAGAAAGAAGTCGAAGACGAAGATCCCCATACGATTCGACGAGTATTTGAACTCTCGAACTCGGATTACCCCGATGTCCCACCTCGTATTGTTACACAGTTGCAATATCTCGAGTGGCCTGACCTAAATGTACCGGAAGATCCGAGGGGGATCTTGGGATTGATGTGGGAGGTGGAGGAATTGGTTGAGAAGGGGAGGGAAGAGGGAGATAGAAGATGGGGAGAGGGTCCTTTGAATTCTCAACAGTACCACCAATTTCAGTCGACCGCTCCTTCTCGCGGCGCTTCCATTCCCGTCACTATCCCAAGCAAGGTTTCGCCGAAGCATTTCGATGGGACGCCCAACCTCTCGAGTGCGAACGAGTTGGATCCTTTGACGGGAATTGCGAAGAATGCCGTCGGGAATCCCCCCGTTCTGTTACATTGTTCTGCCGGTGTCGGACGTACGGGTGGGTTCATTGCCGTTAATGCTATCTTGGACGGGATTAGGAGAGAGATGAGGAAGAGGAAGATGGCTCGAGAATCAAGTGCCTCATCATCGAATTCGGCGTCTACTCCTGCTGAGGCAATCCGTGTCGACTCAAGGTCGAGTCCCAAGAATATGGAGAGTCAGAGTAGGGCGAGTAGTAGTAGAGGTGTGGCGATGGAAGTGGATTCAAGTCCAAGTCCTCCTGGTGCGATGTCTTCGATGGATATCACCGAAGATGACGGTGATGAGTCCGAAGCTCCTGCGTTGACTATGGCCGTCCCGGTTGGTCACACGCAGGTCCACGTACCTGTTGCTGGGTTCAGCGGACCTCTGCCTTTGGAAGTCGAGGAGAGTGTCAAGGGCGTTAAAAGCAGGATGGAGGAGAGGGTCGGGATTATCAAGGCTTCGCCTGACCTCGTGAACGAAGTTAGGAGGGCCACGATGCTTAACAAGCTCGAATCGAACGCTTCTTCGTCTGGAGCTGTCCATGGTTCCGAAACGGGTTCGGAATCTTTTGGACGTGGGTCAGCCTCGCAATCCGCTACGACGGGGTCAGGCTCAGGTTCCGGCGCAGGATCGGGGACCAATTCGCATTTTGGTTCTGGGACGGGATCAAGGACAGGATCGGGCCATTTCTCTGTGAGCCCTGTGTCGAGCCATACGGGGAGCTTCGCGTCATTGTCGTTGGTGGCGGCTAAAAATCAAGTTGGACCTGGTAAGGCCGTTATCGTCCCGGGCGTCCCTGATCAGGATCAGCAAAAGCTTATCAGAGAGACGGGAATTGCCGAACCTGCTGTAATTGCGAGGCCGGCGTTACCCCACCATGCGTCTTCGAATAACAGTCAGTCAAGTCTCAGCTCGGGTGTTGGCGCAGCTGTCGTTAAGACGGCCGCCTCTGATGTTCCCAAGACTGTGACTGTCGTCGCACCGTCGAGTCCCAAGACGTCGCGTCCTCACCCTCACCCTCATCCGAATGATACGTCGAGTCGATTGGACGAATGGAGGTCTGAAGTATTGGATTCGCAGGCTCAAGACGTTTCTGCGAGTGAGGCTACTCACAAGTCCCGGTCGGAAGCTCAAGCTGAGAGCAGTAGTAGGGAGACAGGCGATGAATCCCCGAGCAACGGTGACGATACGGTTGCTTTCCGGGGGTTGACCTTCGATTATATGCAGCCTCGCCCACTACACGATGACAGTTCGCCGCCGTTGTTGTCGACATACGACGAACCTATCAGGAGGGTTGTGGAGGACATGAGAGAACAGAGGATGAGTCTTTGTCAGAGTTTGAGGCAGTATGTGTTCGTACATCGGGCGATTATAGAGGGTTCTTTGATGATTGTCGACGAGGAGAAAGTTAGGGATGAGGAGAAGAGTAGAAATGAAGAGTGGAAAGCGTCAATCCAGACAGTTCTGGATGGGACGGAGAGATCCCTACCACCGGGTACCGTACCGATCGAGCTTATCGCAGGAACCCATAAGTATGGGCTTGATTCCTCAAATGTGGGGGGAGGGAATGAAGATTTGGGACGAGCTGTATCAGACATGGCTGGAGTGCCTCCGACCGAGGCGCAGATGATTGCTTTGACTCAGGTGTCACCTGGTCGACCGAAACGTGGGGCGAGTCCTACGGAATTGCTGCATGAAGGAGCGAAGGGAGAGGTGAGGTTGACCAAGAGGCCGAGTGTAAAAAGGAAACCGCGATCATCAGATGAGGATTCGGAGAGGGCCATACTACCTTTCTGAATGAAGACGGCTGGTGACTTCCTTGCGCTCGTGGATCAATTGTGCCACATACTTTCTTGCCACATCCATTATGTGTCCCTCACTCGTCCAGATTTACTTTCGGTACCTTTTCTTAGCCCCCTTTACTTGTTCGGTTGAAGCTTGGCGCTGGATGAAGTTGTGTACTTGTTTTGATCGGTGCTTTGCTTTGCTGTTTGTCTCGTGTTATCCTTGGACTTTGACTTGTCGTCTTGGTTTCGAATTTGTGCGTTTCTGTTCGTGTTCCTCTTTTGAATCTTTTGTAGCATGGGGATTGGCTAGACTTAGCAAGTTGGCCTCGTCGCCCGCGCCCCCTTCTTTGGCATTTTCGTTTTTGATCATTTTGACATGTAGTAAGATCTCGTATGCATCTCAATAAGCAATTTGGTTATCCATAGACATCATCTTTCTACACTCAGTAAATGATAGGAAATATATAGCTTTTTTGTTTTGTTTTGGCTCGTGTGATATCCGATGCTTTGACTGTGGACCTCGGAACTATCGAGCATGGGATGGATGGAAGCTTTTAATAAGAGGTGTTGTGACCCAAACACGCGTGGGATCAACAACGTACACATGGGCATGTACAAGCATCTGTGTAGCCTCGGGAATGACCTTGACAGTATGAAGGTGGGTGAGAAAGAAAGTCGAGTCGCCGTGCCTTGATTTGGTAGGGGATGCATTCCGGAATCCGGATGTTCGATGGGAGGCACTGAGGGTAACATAAGGGGGCTGGGATCTTTGCCGCATGTTTTGACTATTGATTGACTGACTGTCCGAAGGTCGCTCCTGCGTGCCGGTATGGAGATGGAACGAAGGGGTGGAACGTTAGAGGATCAGGTTGAAGGTACCCGAGTACAGGGTCATGGGCGGATCTGTCGTCAGTGTCATGTCAGTGGTCATCTGGGCGCATCGTCGAAGTAGACTGAAGGGTGCCAGAATTTTTGTGCTATTTGTGCTTGATGTTACCATGGGAAGCATGCGAAGTAAGTTACACTAGTAGAGCGTATTCTTGGTCATCAATCATCATTGCACGAGGCATCAACTCGAGGCGTAGAAATCGACAAAATCGTATATTTGTGTGTGAATGACAAAGTAGGTCAAGGAGTGTTCGGAGGAGAGGTTGCCGGGGTCAATGGAGAGCCGCACATATTGTACGCGTTGACCAAGGTCAGCAGGAGATCAGCGTGCACCATCCCTGGAAGAAGATTGTTAAGAGTGATGCTCCTATCCAAGTAGCCTTTGAGGTAAAACCTATCAACCCAGTCACCTGCGGTTCGACGATCTTTGATTGCGGGTGCAAATCTTTGCATGAGGAAGTTCAATTCGTGGTAGCATTTTTCGAGATCGTCGACTTGCATGCGTTCGGCGAGGGCGGAGACGACTTCGTAGAGGCGTAGGGGGTTGAGTGATTCTTGATCCAAGAGTTGGTGAGCGCCAAGAATCACGTTTGACATTGCTGAACATCAGAGTAAGGTTAGTCAGGGTCCCTTGACGTGGAGTGGAAGACGCACATTGAGGTGAGAATGCATGAGGGAGACCACGACCGCGATGTGGAAGGTAGAAAGTTGAGGAGAGACATTCCAGGGTCCCTTTGGTGATCTCCTCCCCATGTGCGAGAAGTCGCGAAACGACTTGCTCTACAGAAGGTAGCTGCTCTACGTTTGCGATCGCATTAACGCACGCGAGAGCCTCGCCCATCCACGATCCCCATTCGAGTAGTTCCCCATATCGGTAATGACGATCGAGTGAGCGATGGATCGTGTCAACCAATACATGTACAGTGGTCGCTTGTTCCGTGATCGTGAGATCCCACAAGGATGAGATTCGAGCGAGGGATTTGACTTTGCTGTTTGTGCGTCTCTCGATCATCTCTCGGATCCATGGAACGACGATGTGGCCACCATAGTCAGCTAAACACTGTCTGATGATACCGAGGAAGTCCGCATCCATGAATGCTTTATCCGCTCCGACTAAAACTTCCATATCAAGCTTTGGGTTTGTGCGTACAAATTGCTGCCCGTCATCGAATATATGCGCCTGAGATTGGTGCGAGCCAACGCGAACAAGGAGGGAGCGAATGTACTTGAGACTGGATCGAAGGGATGGAGTATTGTAGGGGCAGAAGTCCGAAAACGCTGGGGCAATGGTGCCGGCAGCGTACACCACGAGCCAGACGATTATGGAAGTTGTGACCACCCAGGCGACTACCGGATGAAGAGATCGCGCAAAATCGCACAGACCGACAAAGAATAGAATCAGCGAAAATTGCAAGAGCAAGGGCAGGACAGCGGCGATTTCGAAAACGCGCCACTGGACGAGACCCTGGTGGCGGAGGTACCTGACACGACAACGTTCTTTGGGGGAGATGTGTTCCCCAACCATGTATTCGCGCAGCCATTGTTTGACAAGCATACCGAGGGATGCTGTAACGAGACTGAAGACCAAGCTCGTGAACCAGAGGGTGTTAATTCGGATGGAGCTATTAGTTGGTTCATATGATGGTGCTGAGAGGATCAAGTTGTGTGACAAAGACGAGCTGTTGCGGTCCGAGCTATTGACAAGGGAGACCAGTTGCTGAGATATCTGCAATAGAAGGCGAGTAGAAAGTTCCGTGGGGTCTTGTTGGAGAGATCGGTAGAATTCGATGTTGAATGCAGTCAGTACGGCCGAGAAGAGACCAGCCTATAGGGTGTTCAAGATCAACATCCATGATCCATGCAATCAAGGGATAGACTTACGAAAACAAGAAGAGTGTCTATGTCCTCCTTGCAGTCTTTGACCTTTGTTTCGTCGTAGGTATGGAGAATCTTGGATAACCTAGTCCATCCAGCAGTACCCAAATTTTGGTTGCTGATTTCCCGTTGTGGGGGAGGCAATAGAGGCTCGGAAGGATCCTTTTGGCGGGTTAGATACATCCGTCAACCACAAGCAGGTACGAACTACACACCATTGTCCCCATCTTTGACGTCTCCTGGAGAAAAATCAGTTGATCAATCGTACGTTCGACCAATGTAGGATTTTTTCGGAACATACAACCAGTACAGTGGGACTCCATGAAGTTTGACGGGATACATTTGGTGATACAACTTCAACTTGCTGAACAGGTCCTTGCGCGTGTTCCATGATACTATCCTGAATCAGAATTGGGGTTCGAGTTGGGGTGAAGGGTGAGCATGTTTGGCTACATTGTAGGTACGATTCTACTCACTCGGGGGTGCTTCTCAGCCAACTCGTTGTCAATGTCCTGTCAGAAAGTAGGAACGGCCGAGGGAAGCGATCCACTGCGGATACTGGATTGCCTCCTTGATCACTCTCACATATATACGATCCTCGCGCTTACCTACTATGTGGAGCATGAGCGGCATGAGACGGTCACGATGGCCTCATATTATGAGACTGCACTGGCTTGTGGCAGTGACAAGGCGTTGCAGAGGCTGGTGGGAACATCAAACCTATGAATTTCTCGCGTCGTGCTCACATCCCCGAAAGTTCCCCGAAGGATAGCGGACCGGCCCCAGGCCGAGGCCCATCACCACTCAAGCTGAGGTCATTGTTGCAATTACGAGTAGATGCTTCAAGGATGTTGATTGATTCGAGGAATCCGGGCTCTCTGAGCCGCAATTATGCGTTCCTCCCATTTCCTGCTTGAACCTTGTAATTCAATCTGACACGCCGTTGCTTGTTGTCTCAACCTCGAGGAAAGCCTTGAATGATTGCATCTTGCGCAATCCGTCAGACTTGGAATGGTCCCGTGGTCTCGCCGTTCGGGAGACAAAGGGTTTCCATGTCTCGCGTGAGAGCTGAGAGCTGAAGAAGTCTGCTATCAAGTTCGCCAAATCAACAGGGGGCCCAAAATGAGGAAGGGAAGCATGGCGGAGTTTGGTGCAACCAGACAGACAGAACGTATCATGTTTTGAAGCTGGGGAAAAGACCAATAGATTATAAAAGGGCTCACTTGAAGGTACTTGTCCTTACCATCTATCCTTGAAACCTCCGATAGGTGCTTCACAATGTCTCGACCAGCACCCGGAACCTACTACATCTTCAACCGCGTTCACGACAGCGACGGCAACCAGCTTGCCATGACCTTCAATGGCAACCGCCAGGCCATCACTGTCACGCCTCTCGAAATTGGCGATACCAGACAACAGGTGAGGTATTTCATGGTACTGTATAGTGTTACTCACCCTCATACCGTCATTCTAGTGGGTGATCCAGAACTACGATCGCCGTCTGCAGCACATCAAGCCAAAGGACAACCAGAATCTCGAGGCAGGATGGGGTGATACAATCTACACCTTGCCTGTTGGAAACTACGTCTGGAGTATTACCCAGGACGACGGTTACGTGTTAGTGCCTTTTAAATTTCTCTTGCACTCAACACACAGCACTTACCCATCGTATAACCATGCGCATAGCATCACGGATGGAGGGAACTCGATCCATTGGGGCGTCGAAGGTGCATACGACGGCGCTTCGGTACGTTTAGAACTATGCGGCAATTGACAGGAGTTGAGTATTGAACATGGCATCAGGTTATTCCAACCGATAAAGGCGGCGACGAAAAGAAACGCTGGATCTTCCAGAGGGTTTGATGCGTGAGGTTCATCGACTCAGACAAAGTAAACGGCGTATCGACTGTTTCTGAAGACCTGTGACGATTGACGAGAATGAGATTCCTTGACTGAATATATTGATTTGATTGTCTTTGTCTGAGAAACGCGATGTGCCCTATCCTGCGGCGCGACAACGAATGATAGCATAGAGAGGTAGCCAGTGGATCAATGTTTCTAGACGCGTAGAAGATGTGGATCACTGATGACGGTATGTTCCAGAGACAAGACTTGGTAATCAGTTCCGGCCCAGCCTTGGGGGACGGTTATTTGTTCTGAGGTGGTAAATGGTCTAGGGAGGTCTGTCACTCGTCACGAATGCACGACCATCAATTTTTGTGACCCACTTGAAGAGTGACGTTCTGCCACCCCGCGGATCAATTGGTACATATGCATAGTCTCCGAGTCTCAGTTGGTTCTGGGTGGAAAGAGAACAGTCCTCACAGACCATCCCTCGATAATTACTATGACGTAGAGGTGCTCGTTAAATGTTCTCCCCTCACCTCAGGCTGTTCTTAGGCGGTGGTCGTGCTGATTAATCCCGTCTCCTGGAAACAGATGACATCTTCTAGTAGGTACAGTATGTACCATCTTCAGAGTTCAGACTCCTCACTGTTATAAAACATGCCTTTGTCCGCCCCTCCCACCTTTTTTGCAAACGCCAAACCATCTCAATCATCTCAATGGTCCTATCTATCCATTTTATTTTCGCACGTGTATGCACCGTTCTGACGATGCTAATACACATGTTGTACCCTATTCGGGATTGCGTGCCCTCAGTTGGCACTGTTCGTTATTGCGGGGGCGCCGAACGTACTAGGTTCTCGTCATTTACTGTCGGTGAGATTAAGATGTATCGTACTCTGAGAAGGGACTTCACGGGTCTGCATGATGCAAACAGGCTCAGCTTTCTGGTCTTATTGGATGTTGACGAATCGCCAGTTAATCCATGCTCAATTCAGGGAGAAACCGAAGAAGTGAGATGAGCGTATCGTTTACTTCATTTGTTCACATCCCTGGCGCCCGTATCGTCTTCCATACTAGAATCATACAAGTATATATTGCCCGTACACTACAGAACACACATTTTCTCTCTTTCCAGCCCGCCAACCTCCTCTCAGTAACAACCTTCTTACCTTCCTTTCCAGTCCATTGTACCGTGTCTCCCCACATGGCGACTGGGCCGGACAGGGCGGGCGGAGCAGCGCCGATTTCCTCAAGTGTGATACTTGAGCCATTGTCTCTACAGTATCATGCATCGAGGGATATGGAGAAAGAGAATTCACGGATGCACTAACTGTGACCCGGGACAGACGTGACGGTGGAAGACCATGGAAGGGCCTGGAAGGCTGACCAATCGCTTCGCAAGACAGATATTTGCACCGTTTCCACTGTCACCTCCAAGTCTTCTCGTGGCGTGGCACTAAGCTCCCAAGATTCGGACTTCCTATACACGGCCAATTAGAAGTTTCCCGCATTCGCTGTCGGGTAGGGGAACTTAAGGGCTGGCAGGCACAATAGGGTTGATCGGCGTCTAATTACCACAATAGGCTGCTTATATAAGGTGTTTTCTCGCTTCACGTTGGTCTTCGGGGTCCAGCATCCTCCGTCACTAACCCGTCAAGTTGCCAGTTCATTACAAAAGGCACTCCGAGTACGTAGTGTTCTTCAAGACTTCCTAGAGAACAGCCAGTCAAAAATTTGTAAGGTCAGGGTTGACAGGAACTCTCGAAGCGCTGTTCATGAGTTCGTAATGCCTTGTGCTGGCGCGGCCTGTGGCATACATCAGCAGATGCAACTCGACAGGCTCTTGGGTGTGTTTCCTAAGCCCGTCCAGAACGAAAGTATGGCTAGAAGTGGAAAGAGAGCTTGGCATGAAAATTGATCACTTTCCAGGTACGCTTCCATTCATTCTCTCTTCCATCTAGGGCTGTGGCAGACCGTGATCGGAGATGCTGCAGGACAGACATTTTTGTTGAAGAATCGAACAGTATCGATAAGTCACACACAATAGGTGTTCGGCTACAACTTCCTACTCTGGTTCCCTGACTGAGAAGACCCGGGTGGTGCAGGTTGACAGGCACCTGTTGATTACTCCGAGCACCCAGGCCAGAGCGCTCTCAATTATTATCAAGCTTGCGATGGTCTTGTGGTATTTTTCTCGCGAGACGAAGTGTTTCCATGTATCTTGTGATAGATGGACGCTCATTCGACTCTCACTGACCCTGAACGATCATCAAACGCCCACCTCATTCTCCGTTCTCCTCCCTTGATAGTTTTCACATAAAGGGGAAGCTGTCGAAGGAGAGAGAAATTAGCCCTTCTTTATCTCATTCCCCTATTTTGAACTGCCTGTACCCCTCCTTACAATGTCGTCCCATCCATCTCCCGGTACCTACCTCATTCAAAACCGTGTCTTCGATGGCTTCGGAAACGCGCTGGCTCTGACGTTCACAGGAATTTCCCAGCCCGTCACCGTTACGATTATCAATGGCAGCACCTACACCAAGCAACACGTGAGTGGCTCGTCGACGTTGTAATGGGACACTGACATAAATGTTGCCGTTCCAGTGGGTGATCGAGAACCACAGTAGCGGCCTGCAGTTCATCAAGCCACGGAATGATCAATCTCTTGAGGCGGGAAATGGCAACACCATCGTCACCTTACCTGCTGGGGACTACGTTTGGAATATCACTCAGCAAGGAGATTATGTGTAAGATATTGAGTTTCTCTCCTTCCATATCCTGGGCATTGACCCGTCTTTAACCCTTAGCATTACAGACGGACAAGATTTAATCAATTGGGGCATCAAGGACGTACAACATGGCGCTGCGGTACGTTTCTGAATATTTGATACTAATGGTACAAGTGTTTTGTTGAACATGGCACCGTAATCAGGTTGTACCAGCCGAAAAGAGCGACGACGAGAAGAACAGGTGGATTTTCCAGGAGATCTTTGTATAGCGTTCCATTGAATGAGGTCTCTCAAGTCAAGAAGTTATCAATTGTCTATGATCATGTATAGCGTAGGTTTGACACAAGAGAGTAAGTGACTGAATAAATCAGACAGATGTTCCAGGAAAAGTTAGAGGAAGTAACATTGTGAATCATCTTGTCACGCAACGTACTCCCGAGCACAAAGAGGTACCTCTGGATCTACCGTCATCAAGCAAAGCGTGTTTAGAGTAGGTGGTGATCTTGTGAGCACATGATTCAGTTCCGAGTCGTCGCCGAGATCATGATGAATTCACCACCGAAGCGTCGTTGGGTCTGGTGCAAAGTCCGCCGGTAGGCGAATCAGTACTATTCGCTTCATTTCGGTGAGGCATTAACAATTACTAGCATAATTTCATGGATCATTCAGATCACTCAGAGTCTCGCGAACCGAAATACTAATACATATACCAATTACGCATCTTAGTCCCCTGATCTGACATCTACTGGCCAAAAATTGGTTGATCAATCGTACGTTCGACCAATATAGTGATTCTTCGGAACATAGAACATGTGCGGTGGGACTCCACGAAGCCCGACGAGATATTTTTGGTGATACAACTTCAACTTGCTGTTCAGGCCCTCGCGCGTGTTCCACGATACTGTCCAATTTAGAAATGGGGTTCGAGATAGAGTGAAGGGTGAGCATGATTGACTACAAAGTAGGTGCAATCTTACTCAGTCGAAGGGGCTTCTCAGTCAACTCGTTGTCAATGTCCTGCTAGAAATGCAGGAACGGTAAAGGGAAGCGATTCACTGTAGATAAAGGATTGCCTCCTTGATCTCTCTTACATACATACTGCCCTCGCGCTTACATACTATGTGGAGAATGAGTGGCATGAGACGGCCACGATGCCCCAATGTTATGAGATTGCACTGGCTTGTGGCAGTGACGAGGCGTTGTGAAACCTGGTGGGAACATCACAAAGAAGACCTATGAATTTCTCGCGTCCTACTCACATCCCCGAAGTATAGTATAGCGATCTCAGGCCGAGGCCCATCACCGCTCACACTGAACTGACTGATTTGGAGCTGCCAGCAAACTCTCCGAATATGTTGAGTCGGCTTTTTGAAAAGGCCCAACTGACTCGAGGAGTCCGGGTTCTCTGAGCCGCAATGCTGCGTTCTTCCCATTTTCTTCTCGGACCTTGTAATTCAATTTGACAGGCCGTTGCTTATTGCCTCGAACTTGAGGAAAGCCTTGAATGATTGCATCTTGCGCAATCCGTCAAGCTTGGAATGGTCTTGGGATCTGGCTATTCGGGAAACGAAGAGTCCCTATGTCTTGCGGGAGAGAGGAGAACTGGAATAGTTTGGTATCGAGTTTTCCTGACCAGCAGGGGTCCATGATGAGGGAGGGAAGCACGGCGGAGTCTGAAGTGACCAGAAAGACAAAACATATCCTGATTCAAGCTGGAGAGAGGACTGGTAGATTATAAAAGGTCCCAATTGAACGCATTTATCCTCACCCATCTATCCTTGACCTCTCTGATAGTTGCTTCACAATGTCTCGACCAACACCCGGAACTTACTACATCTACAATCGTGTTCACGACAGCGACGGCAACCAGCTTGCCATGACCTTCAATGGAAACGGTCGACCCATCACTGTCACACCTCTCGATACTGGGGATAGCAGACAAAAAGTGAGCTATTACATGAGATCGGTTAGGGTCACTCACCCTCATGTCGACATTCTAGTGGGTGATCCAAAACTATGATCGCCGTCTGCAACACATCAAGCCAAGGGACAACCAGAACCTTGAGGCAGGATGGGGTGACACTATCTACACCTTGCCCGTTGGAAATTACGTCTGGAGTATTACAAAGGACGACGGTTACGTGTGAGTGTTTTTTTTCATTACACGTAACACGACGCTTACCGTTCGTATAACTACACGCATAGTATCACAGATGGAGGGAACTCGATCCATTGGGGCATCGAAGGTGCATACGACGGTGCCGCGGTACGTTCTGAACGACATCGTAGTAATTGCACGGAGTTGAGCACTGCACCAGGTTATTCCTTCCGACAAGGGCGGCGACGAGAAGAAACGCTGGGTTTTCCAAAGGGCTTAATGCGTAACGTTCCATTGATTTGGATGAGTTACAAAGTGAATCTTTCCGAATATTTCTGAAGACCTGTACAGACTGAACGAGACTCCATGACTGAATATATCGACTCGATTGTCTGAGAAACGCTCAAGGGTGTGCCTGATCCTGTGGTGTGACAACTTGAACGCTGAGGGGGTGGCCAGTGGATGATTGAGCTTATCTGTTCCTTTCGGTATATAGAAATCATCGATGACGAGACGTTACTGAAGTACCACATGAAGCAGAGACGACACTTGGTGGTAGCCAGATTTCTCAATGAGTCGTGTTTCCTGTGTTGATTTCAAGTTAAGGTTGGTCACGGTGACAGGGCCAAGCCTGAGGCCTGAGGCGGCATCGGACATTGCGGGCTGCGGAATGTTGAGAATTTCGAGGTCCAGATAAGATAAGATAAGATCAGATCTGGGGTTATTGTCTCAGGCCTTTGAACTCGGACTCGGACGACAATGTGCAGGTTCTATGTTGTGCGGGCAACCCGCTGCTGTTTCCCCGCCCAATTAATCCCCTCTTCTCCGAATCTAACCTCCCTCTCCTTGTATCCCTCTTTATACTTCATTGCGCACTCTACGAGAACAACAACCTGGATGACGTGAGATGAAAGAGAACCTACGTATACTCTCAACATCACCAGCTAATTCGGTGTCGGAAGTAGGAATAATAAAAGGAGTACGCGATTCCTAGGCGCGGGGTCACTTGGTCAATGTAGGTAGATCAGTACTTCAGGTCGCTCTTTAGGAAGTTCGCCATGGTCGTTCCCAGTCCTGTTTCCCACTATGCAAGTTCGGGACGCTTGAGGCCTTGTGAAATACAAGTATATTTCCGGCCTTGACGTCAACTTTTCGAAAAGGTCCTTTGTCGTGTTCCATTATACTGCTCCGGGGTAGTCGGATCAGGATGCGAAATGAAAAAGGGGGTCGGTATCATGGACCTTACTATGCCATTGATCCACCACTTCGTAGGTAGAATTCTTATCATGAGTCCCTCCTTCCATACGAGCTTAACTTGCCACTGCCATCAACCTCACAACAGATCTGGAAAAGAGGTAACCCCTCGATTACCTGCTCCGCACGTATTTTCGCTCACTGTGAGTCGCCCAGTAGTATGTCCGTGTTGCACAAGTTCACACTGATACAAAAAATATCGTGGCACCCCTTTTCCATGCCGACGTAACGTTGTGACATAAAGTGAGCATTGAGGAGAGCTTTCACATCATGCTGTAAATAGCAGAACAGACACATTGCAGTATAACAGAGTCTCCGGTAATTGTATCGAGAACGGCCTCGATGAGCCGCCAATACAAGGGACTTTACCGGTACGTCCATTCCGATTCTTTGATTGAGGTGACAGGGATAGCACAGGTCGACAGGAGGCTTCTGTTCCTTGCGCACCATGCAGGGATGAATGCCTAGATAATATCATTCGATGTAAGCTTTCAAGGATGTTGGGCGTATTCCTCGGCAGGTAACGTGGTTCCGTGTATGCTGTGAGAGATGAGAGTTGGATTGATTCCTTTTCAAGGCAAAGGCTTGAATGATCATTGGAAGCCAGGCTCTGAATGACAGTACGTGAGCGGGCCGGGTTAGCGCAATAGCTGTAAGTTGAAGGGGCAAGAACATGTCCGTAGATATCTCTGCAGGAGGGGCTTGTTGAAGATAAAAGGTCCCGGTCATACATGTTCTACCTCCTCACCTGCCCACATCGAATCACCAGCACTCTACTAAACAATGTCGTCTGATATCCCTCCTGGTACTTATATCATCATCAGCCGTGTTCTCGATGTCGACGGTTGCGAGCTGGCAATGACTTTTAACGGGAAATCCCAGCCCATCACTGTTAGGTCTATCAATCCCAACGACACGACGCAACATGTAAGCTGTGATTTGACTCTATGCAGGGACACTCAGTTACATGTTGCTATTCCAGTGGGTTGTTGACGACCACAAGGGCGGTCCACAGTGCATCACACCAAAGGACGACCGATCTCTTGAGGCGGGATGGGGTGACACTATCGACACCTTGCCTAAAGGAGGATATTTTTGGAACATCACGCAAGACGGAGGCTTTGCGTAAGTCATCGTATTCTTTCCTGTCCGTTTTGTGAGCACTTATCAAGCCTGAACCCATAGAATTATGGACCCTAACAATTCAATCAACTGGGGCATTGAAAACGCAGAAGATGGTGCTGAAGTACGTTTTGAACGTTTGAGACTGCATACGTCGAATGGGCTATTGAATTTGACATTCTAAATCAGGTATTTCCGGCCGAGAAGAGCAACAATGTGATGAATAGATGGGTCTTCAGAGAGATTGACGCTTAGGGTTCCGTCGAACGAGGCCCTGACGTGAAGCTTTGAAGGAGGTATCAGTTGTATATGCCTATGACTACATGTATACATATGGCACGAGAGAATGTGTGACCAAATGCATATTTCCGAATTTCAGGTAGAATCACAAGAGTGACCTCATCGCGTAATATGGCAACTTGAATACCGGGGGAGTCTGAGGAGTATGGGATAACCTACCGGTCACTCGGACCTTTCCTCTCTTCATCCCGAAGGAACTTGGCTTCCAGGGGTGAGCGCTAGCATCAACTGAGTAGACAAGGTCCGTGCCAGAAGTGAAAGTAATTGAAGGAATATTGGGTTCTAAAACGAGAGACTGGTCGCTTGTGCTGCCAGTGCCGCAGTGTGCGGTAATTTCCCAATATGCTAGTCAGGAATCGGTAAGACCTTGTAAGGTAAATGTACACTCACAAGTGCAACCTCAAGTCAGTTTGTCGGATAATATTCTTATTTCTGTTTCGTTGTGTCATCGACTTGAATATCTCGGAGTAACATCGATATCAGGGAGAGAACTCGAAGTGGGAAGAGTTTGCCAGTGAGGGTTTAGTTACGGCGTTTGGTTAACGACGTATCCGTTGTAGGTAGAATTCTATTTATCAATCCCTCTTTCCATCCGAGCATCGGTTGCAACCAATATCCTCTCAGCAGGTTAGGAAAGCTAGTTAACTCCTTGACACTCTATTCCGCGTATGCTCGCTCACCAAATGAGCCGCTTGCTACGACGCAAAAAAGGCTTGATGACATTTTGACCAAGCGTTGTGGATGATAGTGAACATATAAGGTGACATACCTCAGGCCGTGAATGCCAGACCAGGCACATCGCATGACAGGAACTCGGGTCATTGTATCGAGCCGGTCTTGATGGGCCGCCAGCGCATGGTACCTTACTGGTATTTCCTCCTCCAATCCTACCATTGGGGCGACACACGTAGCACCGATTGATTGAGACCCTCTGATTGCCTTGAAGACCAAGCAGAGATGAATGCCTAGATAATCTCATTGTATGTGAGCTTTCAAGATTGTGGTGGTCTTGTGGTCCTCTTCCTCGGAAGATCAAGTGGTTCCGAGAAGTACGTTGGGTCCTTTTCAAGCCAGAGGCTTACGATCATTGGCAGCAAGGTTCGGAATGACAGTAGGTGAGGGGGCTGGATTTGATGATTGTGGGACAGAACAATAAACACAGAGGGGAAGAAAGTATCCTCAATGATCTATGGAGGAG
The DNA here is from genome assembly GCA_027627245.1 of Meripilus lineatus. Classification (NCBI taxonomy): domain Eukaryota; kingdom Fungi; phylum Basidiomycota; class Agaricomycetes; order Polyporales; family Meripilaceae; genus Meripilus; species Meripilus lineatus. The sequence goes on along the minus strand of JANAWD010000104.1, from coordinate 16,744 downwards.
GTATCCGTCGAAGGATAAAAGGCAACCGGTGGTACATGCACCTCCTCATACTCCTTCCTTGATCTACTGAACAATGTCTTCACCATCTGAGGGTACCTACATCATTATCAACCATGTTCTCGATAGCAATGAGGACGAGCTGGCGATAACCTTCAATGGACCATCTAAGCCCATAACTGTTACACCTCTCGAAGACGACGACAGGAATCAAACCGTGAGCGACTTTTCGATGTGATACAGGGCACTAACATGATTCTTGTCATCCAAGTGGGTGGTTGCGTACCGCGACCATGGGATGTACCACATTAGACCACAGGCCGACCAATCTCTTGAAGCAGGATGGGGCAAGAACGCTAGCATCATCACAAAGCCTAAGGGAGACTACGTCTGGAAGTTCACAAAGGATGGAGACCGATACTAGTAAGACATTAAATTCTTTCTTTATCGTATCGCGGGCACTCACCAATCACGAATTGACAGCATTATAGACACAGACGATACAGTCAACTGGGGAATAGAGAAAGCAGAAGGTGGTACCATGGTACGTTCTGAACGCTCGATACCAAGTCGAGTGCATTATTGAGCATGTCGCCGGTCATCAGATTGTTGGAGGAAAGAAGGCCACCAATGACAAGAACAGGTGGGAGTTGTTTCCGGTCAACGTTCGGGTCGATGATCAGCATTCCCGTCAAGGGAAGAACTAGAACAAGTTTCGTACGGATACGCATATGGAATTGACGCGAGGGAATGAGTGACTGGATGCACTGGCAGACGACCCACTTCCCCAGATGAGTTGGAGATGTTGATATCATTCGAGTTACGTGATTACGCACTAGGATTAGGATTGTTTTGTTCGAACATCATGATGAAATTTGAATGTGAAGTTGAACAGAATCCCAAATTCCCTTAATTGGTCCCTGAGCTCTGAGCATTAATGTTCCGGTCTGCGTACATTTCCAGAATATTTCGGATTGCGATCAAGAAGTCCTGTATTCATAGAAGAGGCATGTGTCAGCGCCCGAATGATGAGTCGAATAACATTGAAAGAATTCCCGAGTTCAGGCTTCAAATTTTCAAAACGCAGGGGTGGTTGGAGATGGTTGGTGCCAGTGGATCGTGCTGGTCGGTCACAAACGAGGAGTGGAAATTCCTGGCGCGTATCATACCAGGCCGACCATCCACATCCTTGACCCGCTACCATTACCATCCCCCCACTATGCTTATACGCCTGTACTTCACTTGCGTTCACTCCCCTTCGGCTTCACATCGACGCGTGCCTCGTGTTCTTGTGGTTCCAGACACTCAAGGTCTCGTCGAATCGCTCGTAGTTATCGCTCGTAACGCAAAATGAGCATTGGGTCACTCTCACGTACGCAAGGCAACTTTCGGTCGATGTGAGACTGCAACTCGGCGAGCTCGGGTTGGGTTGAGTCGGGAACCGAACGAAGGGACCGAGACTGACGGTGTTGACAGTGTGTTGACAGTGTGCTGGCTGACCAACAGCGAGTGGGGGATGCTATCTAGGTTCGCCGTCCTAATTCTGGTATCCTCGCTCGTCCTTGTCCGGCTTCGACCACCACTTCACGTATTCGCTCAGTGTCGTTGCTTCCACTATAGTTCATCGACGAGAAAAGAGTACTTGCTCTGATCTCTTCTATTTGCTCCCTCATCAGTGGTGGTTCTCAACCGAGCCAATGTTGCTGGACGAGTTTTTATGCCATCACGATCGGTGTAAGATAAGAAGTCAAAGGCGGCGAAGTTATGAAGGAGTTCAGGAGCGATGTACGATGCTGGCGACGTTTTCAACTCCCAACTACCGACGCTCCTTACCTACATCTCTAACTCTACACTCTGTTGGCGATCACACTCTACCCCATACTCGTTTATCACCAGTCGTTCCGCATCACGACTCGCATCCCCCCAATGTTTCCCGCTGCATCCTCAAACCCAAAGAAGGCTCCCTCCACAAGTCATGGACCCAACATCGAAATTACACAAGTACTATTCCAGACCCACTGTAGCGTTGACCGTTGGATATTGTCAACCCTCGCCCCTTCAAGTTGGGAGGAGTCACCCCTGTCGCCACCTTCCCTGTCATGGGCCCCAGCTCAAATTCGCTCTGAACTGTCATGCCATTCGTCCCTTGATATCTGTCAACCCACTCGCCGCCCCGAGGATTTTGTTGTCGATGGGACGGGGCTTCTGAATGACCTGGTTCTTGTTTCGGCCTGGTGCATTTCATGCGCACGCCTACGTCAACTTGTACTGGTTTCTTGTCGATTCCCCTTTCCCCTGTAAAGAGGTTCGCCTCACAAAATGTTAAAAAATGAATGGCTGGTCCTCTCAGCAAATTTGTCTGATAATGTGATGTGAAAATTGGTTAATTCGGTTTCTTCGTGTGCGCTGGATCGACACCTTTGCCCCGGCTACTGGTAGATCTTCCCTTGACTTGGTTGGATACCTCCTTTTGCGTTATGGGACCAATGCACTGTATCATCCGTGGGCACCCTCTTATCGACGCTCTCCGTCTTTCTTGCCATTAGATCTACTAGTCGATACCCGTGCGTCCGCCCGAGACTTTGAATTCTACATGCAGGTCCAGGCATCCTCCGGCAATCGTGGGAATACTTCAAGCACGAACCAATGAGAAGTCGTCTTTGTCTCTCGCGTTTCAGAGTCCTCCCTCTTTTAATATTTAGATTCTCTTGTTGTGGCCCAATAGTGTCTACTCATGGCATCACTACCGAGATGTTCATCCCCCAGACTTCCATTGTACTCGATGATTGTTGGATATCGCACTCTCCCGTTTCGCAATTTTACACAGAGAGATCACGTCAATTCACCCTGTTCGTGGACAACCCTTCAACTTGTTTTCTCTCCTTCTAGCACGCGAGGTCGAAGGGACCTCAATTGGACAACTCTTGGCTTTGTAGCCCGGCGATCTCGGGGTTGGTTGGATTGAGAGGAAAACCGAGCAAGGGCAAAGAGGCTGACATGCTGACAAAGAGCAGGTCGACGACCCTATATAATCTCGTCGTGCTACTCTCTGCAACTCGCTCGTCCTTTTCCCGCTACCACCACCACTCCACCTTTCCGTTTCCTGTTCTCGCCTCCCCTACAGTACTTCAACAACGAAGAACTATTCGTTCTTATATCTTCTGTCTGCTTCTCCATACGATATGGTTCTCAACATATCGATTCCGCTGGACGAGCACTACGCCGTCTTGTTCTCTGACGAGGATTGATGTACCGTGGCCTTTCTGCGACGACGCACCCTCGCCTTCTGGCAACCAACTCTGGACGATGCCAACTATTACTCTCCTTCTCCATTCTCTCGCCATCATTAATCCCGCCTGCTGCCATCCTCCCTCCTCCCGACCTTTGTCGCCCTGCTTTTGTGCTCTGGAAACTTTTATTTATTGAAAACAAAACAAAAAAAGTACCAAGACAGAAAACATCAAGGCTCTCCGACAGCAAAAGCACTCGCTTTCTTCAGCTTGTTTTTCTTTCGCTTTGCTATCAAGGCGGTGTAAGATAGGAAGAAGTCAAAAGAGGGTTGTACGATTAGGAAGAATTTCAAAGCGATGTACGATTGTATGAAGAAGATCAATAGCGGTGTACGATACTACTGGCGACGTTTTCGATTTCCAACTACCGACATTCCTTACCCACATCTCTACCTCACACTCTTTTGGCGATCACAATCTACCCCACACTCGTTTACCATCACAATCTCTACGGTTCATATTCCCCCTTCCCCCATCCTTCTTATCGCATTCCCGCCACATCCCTCAAATCCGAAGAAGTCCTCCCCCACGGGTCATGGACCCGACGTCGCCGCTGCAAACTCGGTTCTCGACTTCAGTGCATCGCCGACCGTTGGATATTGTCAACCCTCTCACCCCTCAAGTTGGAGGAGTCACCCTATCGCCGCATCCGTGGTCACAGTGGACCAGCTCTACAAACTGCCAAAGTTTTGTTCTGAACCTCGCACTGTTCATCGCTGGATATTTGTCAGCCCACTCACCAATTGGAGGATCTGGCTGGAAGTTGTCGGTTGAAGTGAGAGTCGGAAATTTTCGATAGTTTGGATTCTTTTGGCCAGGTGCCGCATCGCCCACATTGACTTGTAACTGGTTACTTGTTGATCCCTTCCCCCATGTAAAGAGGTTTGCCTCACAAAATGAACAAACAAATTGGCTAGTCCCCGGAAATAATCCCGTATGATGTATGCGATGTGTGAAATGACGACCTTAGGAGTTCACGTGCACACCAGAGCACGCAGAGACATTTTGGCAGCACCCGCGCCTCGAAATTGGGTGTTCTCAACTCCAGACATGCAAAAGCGGATGCTATTCCTGAAAAACTACCTAATAATCTACTCTTTTACGGGGACAGGAACCTCCGCTTGTGGGGTGAGGCGGACGGCGTGCCTTCTTTCTTTATTATCGAAGTCACCAGTGGCAGAGTGAATAGTCACGCGGTTGTCCTTGAAGTAGAAAGATTATCAGAAGTTTCTCCATGAAAGCATGAGAGTCAACATACCCAGACGATGACACTTGCAGCTTCGTATGTCGCACGGACTTGGAAGTCGTTGCCCTTGGCGATGTGATCGAAAAGGAAGTTGAGCAGAGTATCGGACTCTTCTTCCTTCAATCCTACGATTGACTTGGTGAATCCTTGATTGATGTAGAGCGCTTTCTCCCCGGTCACAGGGTGAACGCGGACAAGGGGGTGCTGCGAAGACAAGATGAATAAGTCCAGGAGTGTCAAATTACACAAGGAAGTCAAAACGTACCACGGACTCTACGGGCTCACGACGGACGGGGCCGCCCCGTTTTCGTGAGAACTCTGCTTGAGGAACAGCGGAGTGAACAGCGCGAAGGCCGTGCAGGATTTGTTGGAATGCAGGTGAAAGGCGATTATACGCCTCGACTTGGGAAGCGAATAGGGTGTCCCCTCCGACTTCGGGCTGATAATCAGAAATTAGAGCCAATTTCATAATGCGAGTTGCGCTGATGTCCTGCGCACCAGATCAAGGATGAAGAAGAATGTCGTGCTTGGTGGTTGCTTCTCGTATGACTGATGATCAATAGAACTTCAGGCTGTGCTATTCTCCAGAGCGTGAAGAGGTGCTTACGACGTCAGAGTGCCAGCTTGTGCGACTGACTCTGTTTCCTCCGATGTATTCACGGAACCTATCGTTTTCGGCATCACGATAGACTGGACAGGCGTGATTGAGCGTTTGGGTGAAGGTATATTTCACTCGAACCAGTACTCACCGACGTGAAACTCGGGGTATCCTTTCACATTGCCCGAGGTGGGGTGCCTCTGAATGGGGCCAAAATGCCTATGGTCCGAAACCGTGCTCAGCCTTTCGATTTATGCAGAACGAACACAGGATACTGACCTTGCGATTTCGATCTGGCGATCGGGTCCGATGTCCTTGAAGTCTTGATCACGGAATACCAAGACCTTGCGTTCTGCGGTGTAGAGTGCAAGTTCGTCCAAGCCTTCCTTTGTTAGTTGAGAAAGCTGTACACCCTTGACCTCTGTTCCGAGGAAAGGGCTGAGATGCTTGAGAGTGACGCCTTCGTGAAGAAGGTGAGGCTTCTTCGGGTCTGCTCGCAAGCCTACGTCGGTATGTTCTAGAATCATGATGTGGGTGAGCGATCGTGACCTCCTCGAAGGGATTTGAGAAGACATACCGAAGATCTCTGTAGGAGGGAATTTCTCGTTGACATCGAAGTAAGGGAAGTAGAATGGGTATGAAGGGCCCTTCTGAAATGCTAATCAGTCGATTGTATTCGGAAGGAAATCAACGAGACTCACGTCTTGTTTTTGTTGCTCCTGCTTCACCTGCTCTTTGATATTGAGCTTGGCAACGCCGTTGGTAGCCTCTTCAGCAGCAGTAGGGAGAATCGAGACAGATGGAGCCATGATCACTGACAGACAAAGTGGAGCGTTTGAAAGAGGCCAAGTTCGCTAAGGGAAATCCAAGCAGAAATGCTAAGGACCCACACCTCCTTCTCACCATCTTTTATATTGCAAGAACATTCAGAATAAACCCACCAAACTCGGCCGAATTCACCACTGAACAGCTCACCTGAGGGCTGAAGCATGCCATACCCAATAGACATGATTCCATTCACACACCATACCCCACTCTTCACCTCCTTATCGCGCAACCTCATAAACTGTAAATCACTGTAAAGCAAAATCAGTACAACCCCTGCTCACTTGCTCTCAAAAACCATACGGAACACTCGGCATCTCCTCAAATCCTACACACAACCCGCAACGTTCACCACAAATCCGTCGATCCCACGGAGATAAGTAGGAGGTAGCACAGGTCTAGGTTTTCAAAGAAGTTCAACAATCTATACTTACACGATCGCGCAACATCACTGAATCGTGTCGTGCAATGTCGAATCAAGGACATGTGGCTCAGGGTTCATTCTTTCCTGGCTCAAACGCGTCTACATTGCGTTCCACAGCTGCCAGTTGTGTGCTTCCGACTCGGGGGGAGTATACTTGCTATGTCAGCTTCTAATATACGAACGAGATACGAACACACCAGAAGACTTGCGATAACATATCAATTTTTTTTCGATTGCGGGACTATTGTGTGTGACGGTGGCCGTTTTGGCCGTCCAGCTGGCCGACTCCGAGTCCTCGCTCCCCTGGTTGAACGGTTCATCCCGCTCTCAGTTGGGACCAATAATGATCATGAGATTACTCAGATACAGTTCAAGAAACAGCTAATCGCGAGTTACAGTATATCGACTAAAAACAAAACCAGTAACAAGAAAAAAAAGGGATAATATCAGACCATCGCCAATGAGAAACAACATATCAATATGGGGGAAAAGGCGGGAAGGTGAAGAAGAGGGTAGGTAGAAAAAGGAAGGCAAGGAAATAAAATACACACGACAAAGTCCTCAAAACAAACCCTCCCCCGATCCGTCTATACTGTATACCACCATCAACACCACCACCACCAACTCAAAAATCGTGATCTACCCCATCACTCCTCGTCACTTGGCGTCAGATACTCCTCATCGCTAAGGACCTGTTTCCGGCCATGTTTCGCAGGTTTAGGCACCGGACGATCTTCATCCTCCAAAGGCGTCAGCGCCGAACCGTAAGGCCCAGATGAACTCCCAGACGTAAGAGGTGCACCTGGCAATCCAGACCCAACAATGACTCGATCCCACGTCGCATCGAACACCTTCTCCATCTCCTCAGCATCGACATACACCCACGACCCTTCCTGATTGTACGTTCTCGCATTATTGAACATTAGTCTCCAATCCTCACGGAAATCAAGCACAGTCTTGTATTGACCACCCGTGATACGTTTCCGAAGAGTCGAAAGTGCAATGGGCTGTTTAATGAGCTGGTAGTAATCGGGATATTCCTGTTGCATTGGTGTTGTCAGTGGCTTCTTTCTCTTTCCAACGTTGAACGACAAGGGACGTACCCTCTTGTCTGGTAATTCCTTAAACAACTCGCAACGTTTGCGACCTGTATCATCCTCGCAGTTGAGCACCGCACGATAACACTCGTTGAACGCCTTTTTCATCTTCTCACGCGCAGCAGGAGGAAGTTCAGGCAACTTCGTCTTGCGACGTTTCTAAATCGTCCCACAAAGCCATCAGCACCATTCATCCGAAAGAAAAAGCAGTGATGTGAAGTGCATACCGTATCCCGGTCGTCATCGTCGTCGTCATTAATCGAAGGCGTAACAGACATCGACTTCAACCCTCCTCGTTTCCTCTTCCCACTCGCAGAACCAGGCGTATCGAAGGGAATATCAATCAGCTTGCCCTTGCCCTTCTTTCCTTTTCGTCCACGAGGCGTATCGATCTCCAACGCGGGTGAGTTTCTCGACTCGCTTTCTCGAATGAGTTTATTCGCAGCCCGCTTCTCTTTCTTCTCCCGCGCGCGTTCAGAAAGTTCCTGAATATCTTCGCCATCTTCAAGAGCCTAAACCCCACCATGCCCCAACATCAACAACGAATACAACACTAGAAAAGGAAAAAGACGTACCATAGCCCACTGATCATCATCCAATCCATCATTGTAATTGACGACAGTTCTCCGTCTATGACCTCTGCCCTCCATCTCCTCAAAGTCTGTCTTATCCTCAAACGGCTCATCCGTCCGGTAACAGTCTGGCAATTCCTCGAGCTGGATAAGTGGCGGCGGCGGCTTTCCGCGATTCCCAGCGGCTTTCCATGTCTCCGCTGCCTCTCGCTCACGCTGAAGATCAATTTCACGGAAGATCACACCCTCCTCGTCTGAACGGGCGATAATCTCGTTAATCTCTTCGTCGTTCATATCACCCGCTTCCTCATTTTCTTCTTCTTGGTCTGCCTCGAGGATGGAACGCTAAAGTCCAGTACATAGCATGAGCGATCCCGAAGATCCGTGAGAGGCGGTAAGTAGGGAAGATAAAACGCACCAGGAACTCCTCTTGTTCTTCCTGAGTCGACTTGTTATCGAACCGACCGGCTTGAATGACCTTGTCATCGATATCGAGCTTGTACCGAGCACGAGCAAACATGGCTTCTTCGACTGACTTCTCAGTGATGAAACGAAGGATCCTAACGACCTTTGTTTGACCGATACGATGCGCACGATCTTGAGCCTGCAAATCGGCATGAGGATTCCTATGAAACGATCGTCAGCCCCAGCACCCTTCGAGTACCAGAATGGCGCAACTCACCAATCAGAGTCGAAGCTGGAGATGAGACACGGTAAGTGTAGGGAAATCGGTCAGTCCCAGACCAACAAGAAACGAATGAAAACTTACATAATGACCGTATCCGCGGTCTGCAGATTCAACCCCAACCCTCCAGCTCTCGTCGAAAGAATAAAAACCTTATACTCCGAATTCTTCGCATTGAACAACGCAACATGTCCAGCCCTATCCTCCGTCTTAGTCCCACCATCCAACCTCAAATACTTCCACCCCGACATCTTCAAGAAATCCTCCATAATATCCATCACTTTGGTCATCTGGAAGAAAATCAACACCCTATGATCCGTAGCGAAGAACTTGGGCAAGATTCTTGAAAGGAGTTCGATTTTGCCAGAGGTCCGGACGAGGGTGTTGTCGATGACGCCGGAGGGGTTGATTTTATCTTCAACGGACTCGAACAAGAAAGGATGTTGGCAGATTTTACGCAATTGCATCAACTCGTTACTCAACCCCTTCACGCCTCCCGATTTCCTACACCACACCCCTATCAATAACCGAAGCGAAAACCAAACCAGCAAAGAGAAATAAAACTCACCCCTTTGAATCCTTCCCATCCGCAATCATCTTATACTTCTTCATCTGCTTATACAACTGACTCTGCAACGCACTCATCCTAATCTTAATCACCTTCTCCACCTTATCCGGCAACTCGCTCTCCACATCCTTCTTCAACCTCCTCAACAAAAACGGCCTCAACACCTTATGCAACCGTCTAATAATAAGCAACGCCTCTTCTTCGTTCAACTCGATCTTATCCCCAGTACCCGAATTCGCAAACGGGGTATTGAACCACTCATCGAACGATTTCACAGAGTTGAAGATCTTGGGAAGGACGAAATTGAGCAACGACCACAATTCGGGAAGGTTATTCTGGAGAGGCGTTCCAGTGAGGATAAGTCGGAACCGCGAATGATAATGTTGCGTCAGGGTTTGTGAAAGTTTCGACTGGGTGTTTTTCATACGATGTCCCTCATCTAGATACGAGAAACAGAAAAAAAAAGCCAAAAACGTTAAATAAAGACAAAATCAGTCAGCAACGCGATCAGACATCTAAACAGCCGCCGAACACCGACGCGACACGCGACGCGCGCCAACCGAAGGAAAAGAGAGGAGGGTAAAGGGGGTAAAATGACGCACCGATAATCATATGAATCCACTTAATCCTGCTCAAGATCGGACGATCCTTGATGATATACTCATAAGTCGTCAACAAGACCTGGAAGTTTCCCGTTCGGATTTCGCTCTGCAACGCACGACGCTGCACAGGATTGCCCTTGTAAGCGATCATCTTGACTCCCGGTGCCCATTTCGCGAATTCGCCGGACCAGTTGGTCATGGTGGATAGGGGTACGATGACGAGGTAGGGTCCGCGTTGTTTCTTGGTCTCGATAAGGAAGGTGACGAGGGAGATCGTCTGGATGGTTTTTCCGAGACCCTGGAATCCGGCATGTATGCGTCAACATTTTCAAGAAATAATGCAATACAAATAGACACTTACCATCTCGTCTGCGAGAATTCCATTCAACTTATTATTATACAATGAAACCATCCATTGCAACCCCTTGAGCTGATACTCCTTGAGAGTTCCTCCGATAAGGATACTAGGCTGCTTCGTAACCTTCTCCTTGATCCTATGAGCAACAGCGTAGTAGTCCAGCTTGCCCTTGTCCTCTTCCACATTCTCCATCTTGGTCGCACCGAACGTCGCCTCGCTCGTCGGACCATCCTCCACCTCAGTGACGTTAGAATGAGGATGTGGATCCTCCTTTTGCTGCTCCATAACAGCCTGCGCAAGGGAATCAAGGTACCCGTCAGTCTGTCGCAACAAATGCGTGATACGCGTGTCCTTCGCAGTATCAATCAACTTCATATATGCGACTTCATCGTCCGCCTTCAAAGCCTTGAGACGCTCCTTCGCCAACCTCTCAATCCTCTTCTGCTCCTCTCTCTCCGTATGCTGATGGAACGAGACAACATTCTTACCCAACCGCGTAACCCGCCCTTGTTGACTATTCCTATTGAAGGAGATGACTTCTTCGCCATGCTTGCAGATGATCGAGAGTTGTTCGACGTGTTTCTGCTTCGCGCGACGTTCACGTTCAACGCGTTGTTTGCGCTCGGCCTGTTCAGTCATGCGCGTATCACGTAACGTAGGTTTCCTTGTCCTCCTAAAGTCAGTTCTGTTCAACGGAAGAAGAGAACCATGCGTAAGGCGCTCAGCGACCATCGCCCGCAACGCCCTTTGCTTATCCAACACCCGAAGACTCTTCAATTCAATGAGAGCGCGGAGCTTGCCGTGGGTCTCCGGACCAGGGAATGGAGGAACTTGTGTTTTGGGTCTGAGGATCAAAGCAGACAAGTCGGTATTCTCTTTGTCCTCGATTTTCTCGCCGTCCTTGGTTTTGACGCCGTCCGAAGAAGGGTCGACCTTCATAGCGTCACTCGAATCGGCCAACGCGGGATCCAAACCACCCTCACCCATCGTGGCGGGCATGTTCTCAAGCTCTCGTATCCGCCATTCGATCCTAGCATCAACGAAGCGGTTTCTTTCAGCGACGATCTGGTGGGGATCAAGGCCTGCAGGCATGATCGAGGGAACGAGGAGACGTTGGAGGCGGGTGGCCCAAAGGGCGGGGTTGACATTAGGATCGCGTTTGAGGTGGGAGAAGGGGTGGAGAAAAGCGTTGTACGGGTAGATACCCGACTTTGAATCGTCCTCGATGAATGGACCTCTCGGCATGTCTCCGGTCAAAGGCATGACCTCAACCGCTTCTTCGATCTTTGTGACATCAGCCGGGGTAGCTGTGGCGACTGCTGAAGCATCGACAGCGGGAGTAGGAACGGCGGGGGGAGCGACTGAGGTTGAGGGGACCCCATCGGGAGGGAGAGTTGGCGCAGGTGTAGGCGCGATACTGCTGCTGCTCAAACTCTTGTGAAGCTTGACAGTGTTGTCGATAATACGCGCATTGGGATTGGGACCGTGTAGTACTCTCTCCAGCTCTGGGACAGCGTGATTGGGTACACGCATCGATTGCTGAATGTGGTCGGGGACGGCCATTCCGCGAGAGATGAGTTTGAAGGCCTGTATTTGCGCACGAAGGGCATCTATTTGTTCGGGCGTGAAAGAAACGGGGGTCTGGGGAGCAGAGGGATATCCAGGATGTGACTGGACAGGGCCATTGGTGAGGGGGTTCGGGGTGGGAGCAGCAACGTTTCCGTTCATGCTGGGTACGGTTTGGTGTCCATTAATGGCAAGGCCCTGCTGAACCTCTGCTTCTCCTTTGCAAGATGTGAGTCCTTGACTGCCGCAAAGGGCGAGTATGTAATTAGACCAGACTTACGCTGTTCACGGAGCATTTTGAGGACTTCCATGATCTTCTGGTACTCTGGAGAATTCTCCACAGTATGACCACTTGCACGGAGAAGGTTTGCTCGCTAATGACGAAAATGGGGTAAGGCTTTCATTACCATTATGAGGAGGCGATGCCGTACCTGGAGGAGACTTTGGAATTTGTTAGAGGCGGATGGCACCTGCTGTTGTCTGAGCTGCTGCTGTTGTTGTTGTTGAAACTGTTGCTGCTGCTGCTGTTGTTGTTGATGCTGCTGCATGGGATTTGGATTGAGGTTTATGGAGGGGTTGAGGGCGGCCATGGCGGGGAGGCCTGTTTGGGAGATTGGAGGCAATTGAAAGTGAGTGGATTGTCGCGTCTTTGGAAGAGGATGGCGCGCTGATCAGGTGCAACTTGGTTTGGCAAAGTGGCTGGTGTGGTCCGAGTGTGCCAGCACTTGCCCTTTGCTCTTGTCTCGAGAGAACAGCCAACAGTCGTCCAAGAGCCAGAGCGAGGGAAAATGCCCCCTCCCGTGAGACACAAACGCAGACACAGCACAGCAACACATGACTAAGCAAACTCCGACGCGTCACGTGGGCAGTCGCGCTCTCTCGACGCGTCCCTCGGGACCGCGTCTCATATCCGCACCACCATGGCAGAACGAGCAGGCGTACGTTCTCCCCGTCCATTGCATGCATCTCGCTAACAACCCCGCCCCTAGTACACAGTGACGATGTTCGTCATCGACGTCTCCCCTTCAATGGGCAAGACAAAGTACGTCGACCTCTCTGACGGCACAGAGAACACTCTCGAAACAACAAACCTCGAGTGGTCTCTCCACTTTGTCAGACTCAAAATACAAGAAATGGTATGTTCCTCCACAAAATTAAACCGGACTCTCCTAAATACGACGCATAGATTTACAATGGTAGAAAGACGGACCAGTGCGGAGTCATTCTCTTTGGCACAGACGGTGAGTTCCTCGCGTACCCATGTGGTGACTCACACTGACCACTTGAAAGACACGGACAATATCGTCAACACTGAAAGCGGGGGCTACGAGCACGTAACAGAGTTCATTCCAATCGGCCAGCCCAACGCAGGAACGCTCGCTAAGCTCGCTACCCTCGAGCCATCCACAGAAATTGGTGATCGTAAGCTCATTCTCCTCATCTTTCACCCCCAGTCTATGCTCAACGCCGAATAGCAAACGACGCACTCATCGTGGCAACCGAGGTTCAACAGCGTTACCTCGCAAAGAAGAAAACATGGACACGCAAGATGGTGCTTGTCACAGATGCCGAGAACCCCATCGAGATAGAAGACTGGGAAACCATCGTGGACAAGATGAACACGCTTAGTGTCAGCTTAACTATTATGTATGTCATTCTCCGTGTCCCAAATCTCAGATCCATTGATCGGCGAATGCTTCTTTTGCAGCGGAATAGACTTCGACGACGAAGACTTCGGATTTGAAGAGGAGGTAAAGTCCAAGATCAAGGTGCGCCTTCCCTCTCGCACGTCATTACACTCCTCCACTCATCCATAATTATGCAGCTCGAGAACGAAAAGTTTTTCCACAAATTCGTCAATCGTCTCATATCAGGCGTCATAGGAAATTGCGACTACGCCCTCTCTGAGATCTCACGTCCCGACATCAGCCAGAAGAAATCCGCTCTACTCGGCATGGAACTACGAATAGGTGATACCGTAAACCACCCAGAGGCATCCGCCAAGATTCAATGCAAAGTCAGCAAATGCACCGCTCTACAGCGACCCAAGAGTTGGAAGAAATTCGCTGTTCGACCAAAGACAGACAAAGAGAACGCAGATGAGGATGAGACGATGGATGTTGACGAAGAAGAAGACACCAAGAAAGTCTTCGCACAACTCACGATGCGAACGGAGTACTACGTTGACACAAAGAAAGAGGAAGACGAGAAACCCGGACCTAACGACAAAGACGACAAGATGGACGAAGACGGCTCAGAGACCGAAGATGAAGACAACAACGACGAGGCAAAGAAAGCCTCCTGGATGCGCCTAGAGAAAGAGGAGCTCATCCGTGGATACAAATACGGATCCGACTTTGTCCCATGTCCCGAACCTTTCCCATCACTGCCTTCCGAGTTCACCAGGAAAGGAATCGACATTTGCGGATTCTTCCCTGTGAAGGGGTTCAGGAGGGATCAAGCCATGGGTGAAGTGCAGTACATCTGGGCGGACCCCTCGTCACCTCTCCAGCAAGCCGCCTTGAGTTCATTGGTGCAAGCTATGTACGAGAAAGGTAGTCTGGCGATTGCGAGGTGGTGTGGAAGAGACGGGGCAGATCCGAAAGTTGGAGTATTGAGCCCTATGGTGTTCGATAACGTAGATTGCTTCTTATGGGTTCGAGTGAGTGCTCTATATGCGTTCTCTTTCCTCTTTCGCAGGAGAATCTCAAGTTTTATTAGATGCCGTTTGCCGATGACGTGAGGAAGTATACCTTTGCTTCGCTGGACAAACTGGTCAATAAGAACGGATCCGTCGTGGAAAAGCACCCATACATTCCAACAGACGAGCAGCTCGAGGCAATGGATGAATTCGTAGATGCGATGGACCTCATGGAAGCAGGAGAAAAAGACGAAGCAGGGTAAGTCGGGCATTCTGTTTAGCACCTTACGTCGATGATGACCGATTCTTGACGTAGGGACCGTCAACCCTGGTTTGACACTCGTCTCTCATACAACCCCGCTGTGCATCGTACTAAACAAGCGTTGTTCCACGGCGCATGTGTTCAGGATCTTAACGCATACCCTGTTCCTGAACCCCACCCCGACCTTCTCAAATACTTCGATCCACCTCGGAGAGTCGTCAAACGAGCGAAACAAGCCGTAGAGGACTGTAAACAGGTATTTAAAGTCAGAGAAGGTCCGTCGCACCCCGTTCGTCTTGCATATACTCATCTCATACCCGATCATGTGCATTCTCCTCGTTGGTTGCAGTACCAAAACACAAAGCCACTAGAGTCAGGAAAGACGGGCATGTTATCGCTCAGGACGAAGACGAAGATCTACTTTTGGATAAACTCGCTGGACCGAGTCGGACTCAAACTCAGAGCAAAGGTAGCCCCAGTCGAAAGAATGGTCTTAAACGTACCCAGACGGGTGCGTTCCGGTCACAAGCAAAGGTCGCCGCGAAGAAGATCAGCAAGTATGATAGCGCGAGTGAGACTGAGAGTGAGGAGGATGAAGATTTGATTCTAAATGCGAATGTGAAGGAGGAGGATGGCAAGGATGGTGTGGAGAAAGGCAAGAGGAAGGTGCCGAAAGCTGAGAATTCGATGGATGCGATGCCGCCTCCTCCACTCCCCACGAAAGCCAAAGCCAAAAAGCAATTCAGGACCCCTTCACCCGAGCCGATGGAAGTAGAAACTCAGACTCAGACGGATTACAAACGTGCTCCTGGCAGAATCATCGGCGAGACCTACCCTTTGGATGATTTCAGGAAGAACATCGCTACGGGCGATATTGTGTCGAAAGCGGTGGAGGACTTTGGGTGGGTTATTAAGGAGATTGTGATGAAGCCGTTTGCGAGTAGGAGGTATAAGGAAGTGATGGAGTGTTTGAAGGTGCTGAGATCTGTTTGTCTCGAGGTGAGTTGTGATGATCAGGATATGTAGGTGTAGGTGAGATGGCTGATTCGTGATATGGGATCTAGGAGGATGAGATCGATGCTTGGAACGAGTGAGATCGTATCCCCCCATCTCGTCGAACTTGTTCTAACCATGATCGCCCATGATGTAGGTTTTTTCAAGATCTGAAGAAGGCATGTCTAGGCGATGATCCAGGCAATGAAGAGTTTTGGTCCGTGCTGTCGAAAGAAGGACGAAACATGAGCTTGATCTCCAAGCCCGAGGCTGCCAAAGTCAAAGGCAAATCCGACATTTCAGAGGCCACAGCTGCCGAGGTGAGAATAATTGCTTCCTTATCTCTCCTCCACGAGGCGATTGCGAAGTTGCTGACGTTTTTGCGCCCTTTAGTTTATGCGCAAGTCGTGATTAGTGGGCGCTGGACGTCACAGCACTCGGTTTGAACGGACGTTCAACGTTCTGTCTAAGAACGTTGGTGTCAAGGTCCCACAGCATTTGCTTCATTGGAATGCTAATCTTCAGCGCCCTCTTCAAAGCCCTCGGCGTCGCCTTGATACCCTGTCGAAGTTTATCTATGGTATCGAAGTCTTGTATTGTATCTCATCGCCGCCCTCTGTATTTCTACATCACGAACGATCTCGATAATGTCAATATCTATTTACTCGTATCTCCCAGTCCGAGTCCGATTCCGATTTCATTTTGTGCCACCTGGACGTCTACCACAACGGCCCTAATTAGGCCGGGGATATACCCCCTGTATCCATAGCCTAGTTAGGCCCGAATTCTATCCTACCACACAAGTTCAGTTAAAAGTTGGATAATTGTGCGATTTCCTTGTCAGGTAGGAGTCCAGAATCCCGGTCTCCCCTACTGTTCCAACAACAAATGATATGTCAGATTGTGGCTGATCCCTCCCGCGCCGAGGTGGTTGGGCGTCGTCACTCCTGTGGCTTCAGCCACATCAGTCCTCAACGTGCGCGCGGCTGTCGTCGCTGTGGCAGCCACTTGTGCTCATCG